>JAGRRF010011196.1:363591-379118 GCA_019097615.1 Morone chrysops
AGACTGATTGATAATCAATAACCTGAGAAGAAGGAAGATGGTTGTAAAATTAAAAATAAAACCTTATTTTGTTATCGTTTTTAGTAATTTGATTACTTTCCAAAAGTAACTAGTTACTCTGGTAGTTATATTACTGGTTTCATTGAAACTTCCCCATAAGACTCCATACTATCAGAGTGCATTGCCCCCTGCTGGCTGTCAGACAGACTGCAGTCAGTGGATCAGAGGCCCCCGGTGGGCCCCCGGTGGGCCCCCGACCCTCAGGTTGGGAACCAGCACCGTGATTCAGATTATTATATATATATTATTAATATTTTTTTCAGTTTTTAGTAAATCTATAAAATATATCCACCAGGGCTGCACAATTAATATCAATATAATGATATAAATATAATTAATATCTATATTATTAACAAAAACAAGTTGTCATTAATAATTTTGTTAATCATAGTGTTATTGTTGTAAATAATGACAATAACAATATTATTATTAATAATATTAGTAGTAATAATATGTCCAATATGCAAACTGCTGTCTGAACGCGTTTATATAATGTTGTTCTCCAGATTTAATAAAACATGTTTGTTTGGTTCAGATTATCATGATTTTAACAGTTTTTTCAGTTTGATGCATAAATAATAATTCTCACTAATCAATAATCAATATTGTCTGATGTGCTGTTAGCTGGATAACGTTAGCTTGTAAAATGACTTCCCTGATAAAATTACAGAAGAAGAATTATTTGTTCTATTGATGTGTTATTATTGTTCTCAGTTGTTTTGGCCTTTAAAGTCGTCCCTACATACAGCGAGCGTGTAGCTCTCCCACCGCGGGTTCGATTCCCGGAGAGCCATCAGACCAGCTGCTGACTGTGGCTCAGTGTTAGCGAGGTCAGTGTGTGTTTAAGCTCACAGCCGCAGTCTAATCTGATTTGTGGCTCCTATAATTAGACGAGCCGACTGGAGGAAGACTTTCCTCCCAGCAGGAGAACGAGTGAAAGTATCGTCACTTTTCTTCACTGGAAACCTCCTGAAATACGTCTCTCATGGCCCCGTTCTGACGCCGTGGCTCTGAGGGGGGGCGGCCGCTCTCAGGCTGGTTCACAGGTCCAGGCTGCTCAGGAAGGAGTTCCAGGTAAGAGCAGCCGGCCTTCAGGTCGCGGCTGTCGGGAGCTTCATTGATTAATTGCTGTTGATCCTAATTACTAACCAGCAGCTATTTCAGGACGCCGACGTCCGTCTCAACTGGTGCCTGAAAACTGTCAATGAAAGCTAATCACATGACCTTTTTATGGCTGTTATTAGTATTTATCTATACATCCATATATTAGTATTTATCTATATATATATATATTAGTATTTTCTACCTCCTATTGGGGCCTTAACTTATGTAAATCCAGTTCCCATGATGCTTTGTGGGCTTTAAACAGGAAGTGTAATGTTAACATGTGGACTCAAACCCTAAATCTGTATTTGTTTACATTTATTCAAACTGTCCATTAAAAGCAGATAGGGTTAGGGTTAGTTATGGTTAGGGTTAGTTATGGTTATGGTTATGGTTAGCCCTAATCCTTCACCTCCTCCAGATTATTGCGATAATAAATAAAACCTTTAAAACGTGATGAATCTCAGGCAGGTTCTGCAGTTACAAGGAGCAGGTTTTATTTATTGATTTATTGATTTCTGGATGATTATCTATGATTATATAAATGATGATATCTTCAGGAAGAGAACATCTCTGAGAATATGTGCATCACATCTTCAATAATAATCATACTCTTTACCTTTCCTCTCAGAGCCCAGATTGGCATTTAAAAAAAGTCTGAAATACTTTATTTACTATATTAATAAAATTATACTAAAATAATACTATATTATTATTAACTATAATGGAAGAAGTGTACCTTCCTTTATAGTATTTTGATAAGGCAGCTTGATAAATCACTCAAATCAGAGTCCTGGTTGGTGCCGCTGTAAAAGGGAATGCCATCAGAAACATTATTATTAATATTCTTACAGACTCCAGGACTGACTTTAGGAACCACGTTTAGCTTTACAATACGGAGACAATATCCAACCCCCTGAAGTGACCGTACGTTGTTATACATGAACCATACGGGCTTCCATCAGGATGAGGGACACTTATTTCATCATGGACACCACAAACGCAGCATTGTTGTTGTTGTTGTTTTGTACTTTATGAATGCTGCGGGACGGTAAACGCAAAAGAGGCTGGCAGAAAATACCGGTAACAGCAGACAGGATTAGCATCTTAAACTACAACAGGTACAGGACGGTATTTACAACTGACAGCTAACCGTTAGCATACCGACAGCTAACCGTTAGCATACCGACAGCTAACCGTTAGCATACTGATACACTTTTCTTGTTTCTGGATTTAGAGTCCGGAGTTAGCCGAGCTAGGAGACTGAAGGCTAGCAGCCACCGCTAACGAGGTTCAATAAGATTTTATGGAAAAGTCTCCTGATCTCAATATTTTAGTATCTAATATAGTATCTAATAATAATAATAATAATAATAAGAAGAATAATAATGACTTTGAGATACTAAGTCAATATTTTGAGGAACTTAAATCTTTTTTGCTTCCTCACATTGGCAGAACTGGGCCTCCGTATACGATCAGGATTTAACTATATCACCAAATATTTGACAGATTCCAGTTTAATGATTTGTAAAGATTCAGTTTATCTTTTAATTCAAAGTAATTTTTCTCCTGAAAAGCTGACAGTTTCTTCTGGAAAACCATCTCATTAAAGCGGCTCATATTCTTCCTGAGCAGCTCAGAGCGGCACCGTGGACGGAGGTGGAGTCTATAACCGGCGATGCTAAACGAATATTGATTTGGCGTAATGAAGCCTGAGTAATGTGCAGACGTTCTCCTGAAGGAGCTTCTCTAAGCACATCACGAGCCTGACTGCACTGACGGGGTGAAATGGTGCGAGCGATGTGGTTTTAAGCTGCTCCTCCGCAGATGGGTCGAGCAGATTAGGGATGGCATTTTCACGCTTTTTTAAGCATCTTTCATTAAAGTGCTCCACGGCGGCGGAGGTGAACGCACCTCTTATTCTCCTCCGCTGGTGATGATGCTCAAGAGGCTTCTCCTCACTCTGATATTAAACACACTGCGAGCTTCCTGCGGTATGAAGCAACGGCTTGGAAAAGCTCAGATGACTCTTTCATCATCGCCAAGTCGAGCCCCCCAGTAGGCCTGCCCACCAAATGACACTGTAGAGTCGTTTTATCACATCAAAAAGTTATGTTAACAATTTGCATGTACAAAGTTGAATATTCAGGGAAATGTGCCGTCGTATTCTCGGCGGTACCGACTCTTTTGTGCAGATTTTCACATGAAAGGAGCGCTCGTTTGTTTTCCCCACACTGCCTCATAAATTAGCTTAGCCTGCGGGGCAAATGTCCAGAGGTTACTTAAAGACAGTGTGTTTAATTAATTGGAAAACACTCTTTTTAATAGTTATTATCCAAGTATGAAATGCAATCCTTGTTATCTGAGCTCAAACATAATTACCACCCGTGGGATTTCTCTGTTAAGTGTGCAGAGACTTCACAGAGAGGATAATGGATGTACAGTCGTAATAAAGTACTGTACGTTACACTGAATATGATCTGTCACACACTCACACATTCTAACTTTATATGAGCCAGTTCGCCTCGAACAGTTCCTACAGCCCCGATGAGACCTGACCTGCTGAGGAAAGGAGCCTCACTACTTCCTTTACTGTCTCCTTCACTGCTTCCTTCACTGTCTCCTTCACTGTTTACTTCACTGTCTCCTTCACTGTCTCCTTCACTGCTTCCTTCACTGTCTCTTTCACTGTCTCCTTCAGTGCTTCCTTCACTGCTTCCTTCACTGTCTCCTTCACTGCCTCCTTCAGCAGAGGACACTATGGACCTTTAGAGACCGAAGGAGAGAACGCCGACCCACAACGTCTCTGTTAATGTTCTAATCTTCTGCCATAAGTTAATATCTTGTTCACTTTATATTACTTTATTACAGTCTGCTGGTTCTGTGTGAAACACTTTGTATAAACAATACAGAAAGTCAGGAAGCAGAAATAGAAAATGAACAATAATTAACAATAATACATGAACCTATATTAGAAAGACAATAATAAACAATATGCCTGTAATTAATTTATTTTCTTTAAAGTATTTTTATTGCCTTTATGATAGTGACATTTTAAGACACGCCGCAAAGGGCCACAGGTCAGATTCGAACCCTGGGCCTCAGCCTCGGTACACAGGTCACCAGCTCTACCTACTGAGCTAACCGGGTACCCATATATCAGTTACCAGGAATAAAGATCTCAGTAATAAGTCTAAATATCTGCAGTGATCAGTAGATTTATATTTAAATATCTCCCTCTGGTTACAGTTCAGGTGTGAAGGATCTAAAACGTTTTGTAGTAACTGCCTCACATCTTTCCTCAGTGTCAATTCAACTGGATCAATAAAAGCTCAACCGTTAGCTTAAAGGCTAAAAAAGCTTCCACGACTGTAATACATTAACCTTTGAACTCCACCAACTTTATAAAATATATTATTATTATAATATATTAATCTTTATAAATAAAAACATGCTGATTCAGAACATTTTTGAATGTAAGAAACAAGGACAATATATTTATATACAAATATATAAATATATAAAATATTTCTGGTTATTTCAACTATGAACAGTTTTTAGTTTTTGAGATATTTGTATTTTTAGCATTAAAATTTAATGTGACGTCAATAAATATATAGAGATATAAATATTTAGTATTAAACAAGTAAAATGTGTTAATATATGTCCTATATATGATATACAGACTATAGATATACAGACTATAGATATACAGACTATAGATATACAGACTGTAGAGATATACAGACTATAGATATACAGACTGTAGAGATACCCAGACTATAGATATACAGACTATAGATATACAGACTGTAGATATACAGACTGTAGAGATACCCAGACTATAGATATACAGACTATAGATATACAGACTATAGATATACAGACTGTAGAGATACCCAGACTATAGATATACAGACTGTAGAGATACCCAGACTATAGATATACAGACTGTAGAGATACCCAGACTATAGATATACAGACTATAGATATACAGACTGTAGAGATATACAGACTGTAGAGATATAACAGATTGTAGATATACAGACTGTAGATATACAGACTGTAGAGATATACAGACTGTAGAGATATAACAGATTGTAGATATACAGACTGTAGAGATATAACAGATTGTAGATATACAGACTGTAGATATACAGACTGTAGAGATATAACAGAGTGTAGATATACAGACTGTAGATATACAGACTGTAGAGATATAACAGATTGTAGATATACAGACTGTAGATATACAGACTGTAGATATACAGACTGTAGAGATATACAGACTGTAGAGATATAACAGATTGTAGATATACAGACTGTAGATATACAGACTGTAGAGATATAACAGATTGTAGATATACAGACTGTAGATATACAGACTGTAGATATACAGACTGTAGAGATATACAGACTGTAGAGATATAACAGATTGTAGATATACAGACTGTAGAGATATAACAGATTGTAGATATACAGACTGTAGATATACAGACTGTAGAGATATACAGACTGTAGAGATATAACAGATTGTAGATATACAGACTGTAGATATACAGACTGTAGATATACAGACTGTAGAGATATACAGACTGTAGAGATATAACAGATTGTAGATATACAGACTGTAGAGATATCAGACTAGATATATAACAGACCACAGGTTTACAGGTTTACAAGTTTACTCTCACCTCCTGCCTCCAGTCTTTAAACCAGATTGGCTGCCCCACTTTGGGTCTGTGAGAATGACATTCACCGACTGTTTCTGATTCTTCCAGACGAAGACTCTCAGTATGATGGAGGAAGATTTCCCAGAATCCCGTCCGGACGATGAGCTCCAGCGTTCCCAAACGGAGGTGATACCAGATTCACCACAAGACCTGAACCTGGACAGAGCAATCCAGAATCTGCAGAGTCCAGAGAGTCTCAAACAGGACCAGGAGCAGCAGTCTAGTCTAGACCAGGTTCAGGATGATGTAGAAGATAAAACTAGTCCTCCAGATCCTCCTGAGGATCCGACAGAGGACGACTGTGACCGAGGCAGAGCTTCAGAGGAGTCTGATCTTCAAGTTGAAAGTCACCGATCGATCTGTGATACGGATCAGAGAGAGGATCTGGATGGAGGTGAGCAGGAACTGATGCTTTACTGCAGTGTTTTCATTACACTGAACACAATGTGACAGCACCGGTCGGGTGGCTGTCACATGTCTGACAGGTAGAAACACCAATAATCAATATCTGCAGTGACGACGGGTCCTTCAGGTTGTCTGTGAGGGAAATTTCAACAGTGGGTCTGTCTCAGTGGGTCAGAGTTCACACCTAGAACCTGCGACAGGAAGCAGTTGTTATAGTGTGATCACACCTTCAGTTAGAGACCTTTGGCCCTATGCGCTGCCTGCAGTCTGCAACAGCCTGCAACCTTCAGCAACCTGCAGCACTTCAACCTGCAGCACTTTAACCTTAAGCCTTCAGCCTTTAACCTGCAGCTAGCTTTAGCTTCATGAAACCACTCAGCACAGTTCAGAACCTTCTGACCTGCACATTGGAGCAAGTTTGATAATTGAATCATAACTGAAGGAATTTCTGTTCACTTAAACAGGAACTAGTTAGCGAGGCTCACAGCAGTTACAGGATCAGATGTTCCTTTATTGAACCACTGTAGGAGATTCAGATTGGCACAGCGGCACAGGGTGCAGAGAGTAAACAAAGAGAATAAAATATAATAATAAAATATATACCGTATATATATAATATTGTTTATTGTCTTATTTGGCCCCTTATCTTTATTACAGTCTTATATCTCAGAATTAATATTTCAGTAGAAATGTGTTTTAATTCCAGTTCATCACACAGACGTGAGGATAATGAAGTTTCTTACTACTGAAAGTGAATCTTGTTTTAATAAACAAACACTAAATAAGTAGCGGGCTAATCGACATCAGACATCTGACCACAGAGCTTCAGGCTAACTGGGAGCTCAAGTTTAAGATTTATTTTGTATTTTTGTTATCCGACCCTGAAGTTAGCATCATCCTGGTTCTTTCGTAATCAATTATTAAGGTTTTCTCAGAGTAAAAAACTAATGTTACGCTATAAACAAACTACACCGCGGTCACATGACTTCACTACGCTGAACTTCCAACGTATTATTCTATAATTAAAATCTACAAGTTGTAAAGTTTAAGAATAGTTTGAGAGAGCGAGTATAAACACGATGAGGCTGTAAAGGATAGCAAGCAGATGGGTCCTGTGTTTAATGTGACAACCTCTGTAGTCTCAGTTAGCCACTCATTAGCAACCGACCTTTTTAAGACGTGTACAATCTTTAACATTCACAGGTCGAGTATTTACTGAACTGAACAAGAAAATGTCTTCAGGTTGTGTCAACCACACACTCCGTTAGCTACAATGCTAACTCATTTCAGGGCTTTAGGACTTTATTTCTATTGAGGAGATCCATTAAAGCTCCTCAGACTTCTCAACTATGTTATTAATTAATAATATTATTTTAATTATCAGAAACAGCGCCCTCTAGAGTCCCACTGCATCAAATCACTTCATGTTCGGATTGTAATGGTTTCTCTTTGTCTGTTTAGTCTCGCCTCAGGATCCGGACCGAGCCGTGTGCGAGGGACACTCCGACCAGGACCAGGACCTAAATACCGCCAATCAGGAGTCAGTCGGGGATTCAGGTGGCGGCGTCCCAGCGCTGGTGATCACTCAGGCAGAGGAGGTGAGTATAGAGACAGCAGAGCCTGATGGGAAATAATATGCACATCAGGCTCTCATCTATATTCATGGGCTTTGACTGCTCCACTTTAACGCTGCGGTGCCAAATGTCTCGTCTTCCTCGCTGCCTTTGTTTCCAGCACTCACAGGTAGAGCTTTCTTCTCCGGATTTGCTGCCTTTGTTCTTTGTTTAAACGATGTCTCTGATCAAGTTCAAAGCGTGGCCGTCCTGACAGCTCCTCTTCATCAATCTGTTCCTTCACAAACACTTTCTGTCTTACTTCCACTGCGAGCTCCGTTTGTGGCTTTACTGCTGTAATTATGCAGCCGTCACATTGTGGATTTAAGATGAGTGTTTTCAATAATATATTTGTTCATCGTGAACTGTTTTAAATATTCTGTTGTTTCTCAGTGATGAGATGAAGAATGAGCTCAACTTTTAATTCTTCACAGTCAACGCAGGTCTTTATTTTAGAAACCGACAAACTCCAAAATCTGGAATCTGATATTCATTTTAGAATTGAATGTTTTACACTGTTTGTTCGGCCTAAGATGGAGAATTTAAACAATAAGCCAATAAATCAGTTATCTTTCCTCAGAATTGTCGTTTATTTTATGTTTTTAATGTAGTTATTAATATTATTTATTATTACTGTACAAACACAACTTTATTCAGTAGTTTTGGTGAAATTGGATCAGATTTAGTCATAATGTTTATAAATCAGTTTACAGATTAACAAAATCAGTTTAAATAATATAATGTAATAATTTATTAACAATAAACTTATTAATCCTATCATCAGTGCAAGCTAACGTTGCTGTGCAGTAAGCTAACATAACACAGAGATTCTTTATTAATCTGATATCTGATGAACCAATCAGGAGTCAGCAATAACAAGGCAATGATCAATAAAACAGTAAAATCATTGATATTGAATTACAGCCTGAGACTAAATGTACAGCGTCGTGAAGGAGGAAGTTAAGCAGTTTAAATCTGCCTCTAAGGGGTTAAACATGAGAGTTTGAGCTCTCAGAGATCCCATTACCCCCCCTCCAGTGTACACGCTCACTGAGCCGAACCACCTCCAAATAGTTTCCTCAGAACCTCTGCGGCACGCGGCGGAGGAGCACTTAAACCAAATTGACTTTACTGATCTGAATTATGAAGATACTGATATCATGCATAAAGTTATTTACCCCTCAGAAGAATTCAAATAAGTAATTCCCTCAGACGGCGATACGGGGGAACTAATATGAATGCAAATAGGATTAAGCTACTGCATTAGTGTCTGATAAACAATTTACAGGCCTGAGTGTTCACGGGGGGATACGCTCTCCAATGCATGATGGGAAATGTGGAGATGCCAATCCGGGCAGGGAGGAGGGGGTGAGGGGATTGACCCTCCAGCCTCACCCGTTTGCAGCCGGAGCAACAACGGCGACCGGCAGGTTGTCGCAGAGGTCATCAACAGGTTGTCACTGAGGTCATCAGTATCTCAGACACTTTTCAAATAGAGCAGGTCTAGACCGAACTCCTTTTAACATTTACAGAGACCCAACAATGCAGTGTCTAACATTAGCTCTCTGTATCGTAACCTAATGTTAGCTCTCTGGCTAATAGCGCAACATTAGTAAAAGGCTGCACATAAAGAACATAAAGAAGAAATTCTCTCTCTGAATCCAGCTTCATTTATTACAATGGAAGCGTTGCAGCAACCACTCAGACATTGGGTGTTGGATGCTGCTGCATGAAGATAAAGTGTCTCAGTGTCCATTCTTACATTCTTATGGCTGTTTATAGTTTCTATCTTACATTTTGTTCGGGGTTAATCAATAGATTTGAGCTGTAGGACGTTTCTATTAGGTCAGATCTTCGTTTTCAGTTCAACAAAGAGGACAAAGTGTAGAAAAATGTCCTCATATCCTGAAGTAGGATCTTCAGATGTGCTCTAAATACGACTCTTCTTTCTTCTTCTTCGTTGGTGACACGTTATACTTCTAACTGACTTCCTCACTGCCAGATCTCCTCCTCAGTGCGTTTTAATGGCATGTGCTGAACGTGGCGTGTAGGTGTCGAGGCACTTTGATGATCCACATTGTGACAGTCAGCGGCACCAATTAAAGCCCCCTCTCACGTCATGTTGTGTTGAGGTCTTTTCCTGTTCTGCCGACAGTCGAACCCCCAAACAAACCTCAGGAGGATCTGAAAGACGTCATCTTCCTGCGTGTCCTCGCCATATACGTACAGCAGGGATCACACAGTGCGGAGAACCTGCTCATTAAACGATGTACATCAGACGTGTATGCTTTTATCCGTATCACTTCACTGCTCGTTCAAAGCAGAGATGTGATTGTTAATTAAAATCCGATAACACGGCGGGCAAAGACAGCTTGTTTTTATGTTTCTGTGCCGCTTCAGTTCAGTTCGGTTCTTCGTGTGCATGTTACAGTAAAAAGACGGTGAAAGATGTGGCTAAAAAACATAATTTTCATTAATGTCAACATGAAGACAACTTAGACAAACATATACAAGTGTGCAACATCTAAGCTAACCTTCCTTCCACGTTTGAATCAAAAACAACCTGGAAAAAAACTACAAGAAAATGTTTGAGATGTGATTATGAATGAAGTGTCACATATTTCAGCTCATTAATCTTATTAACACAACAAGACTCAGTGCTGCTTTATCAGGAAACAAACCTCCGCTACGTTCAGCTGCTGTCGGCTACAAACACTTTAATTCAGCTTTATTGGTTTTGCTAAACTTTCTGTATAAGGGTCACTGAGTTCCCATATTTATGAAAACTTTATTGTGTCCATTAAGTCCCAAAAAATGTCCACTGGACAAAAACAGGTGACCTTCATCATCATGGTTCAATGATAAACGTGCCACAAGCAATTCAAACAGGGTCGCTGCTCAGGTGCTAATGAAACCATTATCCATATTAATCACTTACATTAGTATTATATTGGTAAGCAAAACATGACAACTTATTTATCAGAATATTTCTCTCCTTTAACTAAAAAGTGTATTCTCCTATATAGATATAGATATAAAAGCTATATTGTTGACTAGCTTTGGACAAAACAACATGTAAATAAGATTTTGGAGTTTTATTTTCTCTTGTAACAGCTGACTGTTTTGTGTTAAGCTAACGTGACTTCGAACATCCTTTCACTCTGATTATGAAAGTATACAGTGTATATATATACTTATATTGCACATATATATATATATATATATATATAAGTCTTACCATAGAACAACGTACAGCCTTCACACTGAGTTTTCTGTGTTTCTAAATCAGTGACACCGTTGAAACACAACACGCCGGCTTCACCGCCCAACAAGTAAAACAGCGTAAACCGGAGGCCTCCATGTGATGATTAAATCTGAATTAAAAGCCAAGCAGGAACCTTCTTTGAAGTGCAAAGTAGTGTCATTATTATTTACAGTAAAAGTGATGTAGTACTTGAAATAATTAGCTGAACTCAAAATGATGGGTGTGACATGTTTTATCCAGTTTGTGTGTGTGTGTGTCTGAATAAGTGTGTATGCACGGCGAGGACAATAGTGACTGGAGAGGAGTAATTAGCTCTCTGGGGACTTCAGTCCTAAACAGTTAAAGGACAATCTGTGAGTTGTTAAACTGCTGCTGCTGATGTCTGTTGCCAACTGAGGCCTAATTGTAGTCAACAGGCCCCGGCAGCAGTTCGTTCTGGTAGCTGCGTATGAAGATCAACGTTTCAGGGAGGCAGACGGACATTTTGTTGAGCTGTAAACACTCTCTCATATGCTAATTCTGCGGCACCTTGGCGCTGTTTGAGGGACGTGAGCAAAGATTGGAAGTGATAACTGGTGGTTTATGTTGTTTGGACTGTTCCCAAGGTAGCAAACTAACAAACAGCAGGTAGGAAAGGTGTGTTCGGTTTCACATCTCATAGAAACATCATGTGTGATGGAGGCTGTGACAGCGAATGAGACTGAACGGGTTTACAAAACTCTCACCGGAGGATAGGTGGCAAAGTATTTATATAAGAGCTTCAACCAGAAGAGCTATCCTGGAGTTTCAGGGTAAAAGATCGCAATAAAATAATGAAATACTACACAAAATGATAGATTATAATAACTGAAATAAAATATGTTTTTATGTTCTGTGTGTTTACAGTCTGGACCAGAATCAGTGGCTCCAGTCGAACCAGCGGAGCCTCGGAGACCACAGAGACCTGCAGACCTGGTGATCCCTACGACCCCCACAGAACCCAGTCTGAGCTCCAGCAGTGACGGAGGAGACATGACCTGCTCAGACCTCCTTTCTCTGAGGAGCGACTCCGTGTCTCTGGCCAGTGAGCCGACGATCTCCAGGACGGTGAGTGAACATCCTGGTCCAGTCGCTACGCTACAACCCGTTCACTCACTGCTGATCAATAATCTGATTATTATAGAGACAGAACAGGATTCACAGATCCTGTAATGTTTAGTGTTGTAGATCTCAGATATTTTGGTGTCTGTCCAACCTTCTGCTCACCTGTGCGACTGAATCTCTCTGAACAGTACTAAAAAAATAAAAACACGACCTCCATCTTGTCGAGATGAACCTCCTGAACTGAACAACAGCGAAACTCCCCTCTTAACAAAACATTCATGTTCCTCTGCAGAGCGATCCAGTCCCATCAGCAGCAGAAAGGCTCTCTTTATGGCGGGGTCACCGGGGGGAATATGGAGCCCGGCGTACGAGCGACGAGGCTGTAGCGTAATCATAATTCCCTTGACCTTCAGTAACCCCTGCGAGGCTCTGACAACGAGGGCCACGCCGCAGAACAGGCGGCTCCTTTCAAACCACCGCTTGCTCCAAAATAGCTTTTTCATTTCTCAAACAATCACACGGCGGCGGCTGTGAATGAGAGGGCAGATTACATAAGGCTGGGGTTCCCGGGGTGAGATAAGTGCTTTCTCTCCCAGAAAGCCTGAGACTGAGAGCTCATACCGGCAATGCCGTTATCTTCCCGTGCTCTCATTAACGCTCCCCTCTGACTCTCTGAAAGCAGCTACTGGCAAAACACGATTGTTGGAAAACCTTAATTAATATGTAAATGTGAGTGAGATTCATTACTTATCAGAATCAATCCAACTTTATTGGTCCAGCAGCTTTCATACAGACCGCAACCAGGGCTGTCATTTATCTGTGCTTTTATTTTAGTAACGCACAAATCACAAGTTGGTGATAATTTACATCACTAGTTTCAACCTGAGGGTCAGGACCCCGCCACGGGTCGCCAAAGCTTCCCGAGGGGTCGCGAGACCTTCTTGATTTTAATGGATGTAAGAAAACTAAAATAAAGAAAAATATACACTGTTAAGTATTTATCTTCACAGCATCTTCCTATCCGACGGTGGTTACTTTTATTTTGGTTTCTCCTCTGGATCTGATACTCATCAGAGGCTCGTCAGTCTCAGCCAGTGTTCACTGTGACAGTGGGAAACATGGCGTCACAACTCAGTGACGGTAAAGCAAAGAGCGTCTCATCGCTGTTAGTGTGAAGGTTTGTAAAAGATCAATGTCTGGATCCTAAAACACACATCAGTGGAAACTGACCAGAACCATCAGAAGATCCTCCAGGTTCAGCTTTAATAATATTATTATATATTTATATTTATATGTGCATTGAAAGCAACCTGACATCATATTGAGTCCTGGTCAATACGAGGGAATACAAATACTTTAAAACACAAATACAATAAAATAAACGATTCAGTAAATAATAATAAAACCCTCTGTGTGACACTGACTAAACATCTCATTATATAAAATGTTTATTTTTACATTAAAAGTCTGTTTTGTCAGCTGATAGTTTTGTTTAGTTAAAACTTTAAAGTAATAAATGAAGTTATCAGACTTTATGTTTATATATGTATGTGTATATACACATATATAAATAGTTGGCGGGATGTAGATAATAATACAATGAAATATTAAACACATTAATAACAATAACCACTGTAGTGATGCTGCTGCATTTGTGCACTAATGCAGTTTAATATATGAGTGAGAATCATTTCCATAGAAAACACCTGCAGCCATAAATGATTAATGACAATGAGGCAGGAACCCATGAGGGCAGGACTTCCCCTTTAATTACTCCTCTCCAATCAAACCCCGCAGACACGACTCAGCAGCGCCTCCCAAAATTAAATGTTCCTAAACAGTCCGCTGAGACGGATAGAAACGTATTAAAGACTCTGATGAAGTCGGCTTCACTGACGCATGACTAAGCTTTATTACTGAAGAGGACTCCTGACTCTGTAATATTGCTGCGGAGGACCAATTCAGTCCAAAGACACTTTTATTACCTCCGAACCAGGTTGTATTTGTTTGTCCTTCAGAAACTGAAGACCTGATTTTCATGAAAGTTGGTGGAAAGACGCCAATAAAACGGGTCCACTAGGAAATCAAATAGGACTGAATCCATTCAACCCTACCCAGGTTCAGGTTCAGGTTCAGGTTCACCAACAAGATCCAGAACTTGTGGTCGAAAGAACACAAATCTGAAGCCGATCCGACCGATTTCCTCGGAGGAAATCGTTCAAATACAATGCTTGCAAATCAACAAAAAAGGCCACGGAATTCAAAATGTCTGACTTGCTGTTGGGTTTGGGGAATGGGTCCAAGAGGGTTTTTTGTTTGTCTGGTCATGATACACGCGTGTCCCAATTTTCATACATATGAAACAGATTACTGTAAATAAATGAATAAATTAAAGGTTTATCTGTATGTTTATATAAAGTTCAACAAACACAATGAATCCAACTCATAATCATCAGAAAATATCTGTATTTATAAAATACTGTGAGTAAAACTGTTGTTACAGCTCACTATAATCTGATCATTAGCTTTAACACAGTAGGACATACAACCTTATTGTGTTTAACTGAATCAATTATACACTTATAGCTGGAACGGCTAACCGCTGACTGCTAACTGCTAATGTTATCACACGATACCAACCAATCAAATCACACAACGAGCTGAAAAGATCAACATACGAGTAAAAGAAAAATATGATTTCATTGTCTTTTTGTTTTACATAAGTCAGTCTAATATATTATATATATTATATATAATTATATATACTTTATTACCAATGGGTCAGGGAGACCTGTATAACCATAAACAATCATATTTGCCAGTCCGGAGCACAACTGTATAATTACAACTTCTCACCAAACTCACTTCCTGTTTCTGGATGCAGACGCACATTATTCCTCAAACACTCAAATAATAAATATATATAAATAATAATATATAAATATGTTTCTGCTGAAGAGCTGCAGGTTGCCGACTGTTGGCTTCAAAGCATTGATTTACAGCAGTAACAGTACAGAAGCTGTCTGTCTGTCTGTCTGTCTGTCTGTCTGTCTGTCTGTCTGTCTGGAGGATCAATATCTGTCTTGTTATTGACTCTTAGACGTTGTGATTAATGTAAATAGTGTCGATGGATAAAAGCTCCTTTAGAGATGAAACATTTTAATTCCACACAGACGAACAATTAAAATTATTGATCTGATCTCTTTGATTATTATCAGTGATTGATTGAGACGTGTGAACTTTAAAAGACGACTTTAAGAGGAA
>JAGRRF010011196.1:399562-409699 GCA_019097615.1 Morone chrysops
TACAACCTGTTCACTGTCTGCTGATCAATAATCTGATCAATAATCTGATTATTATAGAGACATAAAATAATCTGAAATTTATGTGTGTATTTTCAGTGCTTGAGTAACGTGTGTGTGGATCCTGTAGGAGGATGTGTGGCAGTGAGTTTATATCTGCGGCGGTTGGAGACTCTGCAGTCATCATGTTGCAGCAGAGGAAGAAGCTGCTGCATTCCTCAGTGTGACGTTGGGAAGCTAATGGTTACACAGTGAAACTGACTCTGGTCATTACCGACAGTTTAACTCCCACCGACACTGCGCCCACCTCCACTAAACACGGTTTAAACTGCCACCGCTGCGAGGACGCCGCGACACCCGATCTTCATCCGGCAACCGGTCCAACACGGACAGACTCGTGATGCCTGAGAGTCTCTGTCCTACACAGTTACAAGTTTTCCTTAAAGTCAAACAGTTCACAGTGAAGTTTAGAGAATATTCTCACTAACACGTCTGTAAACTCATTCATCAGCTTCATTTGGACTCTTAAGGGACATTTTCTGCCTGAGACAGTTTCAGTATCAGATTATTAACTGATTATTGTGGACAAATAACAGTATGAGTGCTAATAATGCTGTCAGTCAAATGTTTAACCTTTATTGTCTGTTTCCTGATGGACAGATAGCTAAAGTAGCTAACTGCTAATGAACTGTTGCTATTGGCTGCTGTCCCGACTGCCTGTCCCCTTCCTGTCTCATGGGGACGTAGTCTTCTCTAAATGTCTCATTGTGGGTTTGTAATAATGTAAATTAATGAGGATTGTTTTAAAAAGGGAAGATTAAAAGAAGTTTTCTACAGAGACGTTAAACAGACAAGAGAAGGAACAGGAAGTAAATGAGTTGAGCAGTGAAACCTTTGATTGACAGGCGTCAGGCGGCGTCTGCAGAGCGTCGGCCTGACTCGCAGCATATGGTCATCTGCGGCTCCGCGGGGACTGGCAGGAGTCGGCCTGCCGGCTGGAGGCTCGACTGCCTCATTAGCAGCAACATGAACTCTCCTCTTCCTGGGGAGGGAGACGGGGGAGAGGGGGGAGAGGGGAGGGGGAGGCATTGGGGGGTGATTTGGGTCGGACTGGACTTGTCAATCTGGGCGTTGGGTGAGTCTTTTGTCTGGCAGAAGCGATTTGCATCAGTGCTCTCTTTGCCTTTCAGGGAGCCGGTGAGGCGTGGAGGAGAGGAAGTCTGAATGTTCAATCTGAATAAAACAGGAACAAAATAAAACATGTTTCTAATCCACTGCAGCTCACCACATCACAAATTACTGCACATACTAATCCAACCACTGTTAGATTCAGTCTGTGAGAGGTTTAGTTCTTCAGAGGAAGCTGGAATATATTCTGTATTTACAGTGTTCAGCCTTCTAATAACACAGACTGTGAATCCTGTTGTGTCTCTATAATAATCAGATTATTGATCAGCAGACAGTGAACAGGTTGTAGTGTAGCTTTGTTCCTCTGCTGCCTGTGGACTGATTTCTATGTGTTTCTATTTAGGGATGAGGGTCAAAGGTTGTGATGCTCAAGGCTGGCTGACCTTAGCTTGCTTGCTAACATGGAAAAATTTCTAGATAGTAAAAAATACTCAGTTAGCTTCATCCAGACTCTTGGAGTTGATCTGGATGGCTAACTGTAGCTAGCAAAATAAAACCACTGTTGGCGCTGTTAGCTACAGTTCACTGAACGACCACTGGTGGAAATCATTCTGTCTGCAGACTGAATCGGAAACAGTAAACATGAAGTGGCGTTGTTCATCCTGAAGACGCCGCCGACTGTCCTCAGCGAGAGGAGCTGTTGACCTTTCTCTGTTGCCCTCCCACCTCATTTTATCTCATATAATTACCCTCCTCCTCTCTTCGGGACTCTCCGAGGGATTCGGCCTCGTCCACCGGCGCCGCAGCCAGGACGCCGTTAGCTAATTATCCACCCGGTTCCTGTGAACATCTCAGATGATGGAGGTCGGAGGACATCGATGAGAATCAGGAGGGAAAAACTGCAGCCTTCAGGACAGAGGATTTTATTTTAATCACCCCCACAGTGTCTGTCTCTCTGTCTGTCTCTCTGTCAGAGCGCTCACCTGGACAGACAGACAGACAGACAGACAGACAGACAGACAGCTGGATCATTATATAAAGATGATTTTAGTCGTCGTTGCAGCTGAGAAACTTTTTGTTTTGTTGATGAGAGACAAATATTTATTATTTTTATTTTGAAAGCTGATAGTTTGGAATATTAATCAGTTAATAATCTTTATTAAACATCACTTTACTCTGGAAGTAGGATTTATTTATTTATTAATTATCAATTTAAATTTATTTTGAAAGAATAAATATATTTCTTTCTTTGTATTTATATTGAGAGATAATATTGTTTATTATTGAATCATTTCATTCAGTATTATATTTAACTTTCTGTTTCCTGTTTTATTGATACTGTTTGATTTTAAATTATTTTATTGTTCTAATGATTATTTTTATTAATCTATTTAATTTGTATTGATTAGTTTATATTGTGAATGTTTGATTGTTTCTGATGTTCTGGTTGTTTGTTTGTTTGTTTGTGAAAGAAATAAATTACAGTTGAGTCAATTGTTATTAAATAAAAATAATAAAAATAATTAATGATCTCGACTCTGCGCTGTCTCCGTACACTTTGTTCTACTTGTCATTTTTATGTATTTGATCAACTCAAATAAATAATACTTCCTGTATCTCTTTGTGCTGTCAATATCAATATAATATCAATATCAGTATCAATCAGTGACAGTGAACCCACTCTGAGATGTTATTTTTACGTCGTGTGAAATTAATCTTCAGGAGGAACTTTGTTGTTTTTCAGACGCTAAAACCTCCGTCAGAGATTATCACGGGAAGACGGCGGTTCACTACTGGAGCGGCTGCAGCGATGCCTTCAACAAGCCGGACTGTCAGTCAGGTGACCACGTTATATTAATTGATTTATTGATTATTTATTGATTATGATTATTGAATTCATTAAAGTTATACGAGCTGTACATATCTGGTGGTCTGTGGTTGCAGGTGACCTGAGGTTCAATCGGGGACGGCGGGAGACGCAGCGTTACGTCCTTCCGTCCTTGCTGCTGTCTCGCTCTCGCAGTCAGGGTCATCTCAACCTGGAGTTCAGGACGCCGCCTCAGTCCGCCTCCCACGACGTGCTGGACCTCCAGCTGTGACCACAGGATCGTCCACACTGAAGACGACCGTAGTCCAGAAGTTCAAAAGGTTCAGATCTAAGCTGTAAGACCACAACCTTTGACCTCTGTTGAACTCAACCTCTCAGTCTGTTGTGCTACATAAAGCCACTAGGTGTCGCTGCGTTTTACTTTACCTCCTTACAGGAAGTTAGCAACAGTTAGCATTTGTTAGCTCTTATTGAACGGAATGATGTAACAGAAAGAGTCTCATAAAGATCAAATAATTGAATATAAACGTTCTATAAAGGGGTTGTTTGTCATATTGATCGTAGTGAAGCTCGCTAACGTGTTTAAAACGGATCGTTTGCTACAAAATAAAAACTGATGATTCATCGTTAATACGACCAGACCACCGACCTGTCAGAAATATAATATAATCTGTTTCACATCAGTTTAAACTCACACTGTGGAGGTGGGTGTGGCTTACAGCTTCAGGAGAGAGAGAGAGAGAGAAAGAGAGAGAGAGGTGGGGAAGGCTTGTGGGAGCAGCTCCAGGTGAGTTGATGATCTCAGCTGGAACTCATTGAGTAATCAAACTCTACCCTAAAGCAGTAGTGAGCTGGACCTGGAGGTCCGACACACAACAGGAAGAACAACTGGAGAAACTTGAAGCAGGATCAGAAATAAAGAGAAATAAATAAAGTGGTGAATTATTAATCTCTGTTGTGGGTTTGGGTGCTGAGGGAACCCGCAGTGGTAGTGAGAGTACAAATACAATTAAAATAAAAACAGAGTGGAGTGGAGAAATGTGTTTCATTGAGCACAGAACTGTTGGCAGTGTTATTCTCATATAATACATTTTTCATACTTTTACCATTAACAGTGTCTGATAAGGTCTATATTAGTATTAATATTGCCTCCACTGAATCAATATGAGAAGTAAAATGAGTGTTTGTGTCTCTGGAGTCTGGTGGAGAGTGATAGTGATATTACGGCTGTTAGTGGTTAAACTAAAGGTCTGTCTCTGTAGGGATCCTTTCATAATGCTGTCACACACTGACAATAACAACCTGAGTCTGTCAGTGGAACAAACTACTACTGTTAGTGGAACAAACAACGACTACTGTTAGTGGAACAAACAACAACTACTGTTAGTGGAACAAACAACAACTACTGTTAGTGGAACAAACTACAACTACTGTTAGTGGAACAAACAACAACTACTGTTAGTGGAACAAACAACAACAACAACTGTTAGTGGAACAAACAACTACTACTGTTAGTGGAACAAACAACAACTACTGTTAGTGGAACAAACAACAACTACTGTTAGTGGAACAAACAACTACTGTTAGTGGAACAAACAACTACTACTGTTAGTGGAACAAACAACTACTGTTAGTGGAACAAACAACAACTACTGTTAGTGGAACAAACAACTACTGTTAGTGGAACAAACAACAACAACTACTGTTAGTGGAACAAACAACAACTACTGTTAGTGGAACAAACAACAACTACTGTTACTAATATTTTATCATCTACGTCGGTAAATTAAGGATTTATTTCTACCAAACCAGAGCTGGTGATTGTGGAAAGAAAGACCACTTGGATGTTTACGGGTTAAAATCACTGTTTTGTGAATGGAGTCTGGTGGGCTGTGGTGCTCCTCGTTTTGGTCTGAGATGCTGGTTCTCTGTTGGCAGTGAGTCTATATAATATGTATATATATAAAACCTTAAATCATTTGATGAATATGAACTATTTAAATGTCCAGAGTTTAGTTAGTTCAGTTCTGACAGAGACTCAGAGTTGGACTCTCGTGGTCTCCATTAAGAAGGAGCTGTAAATGTTTGACACAGTGAAACACATCTCACCCTCTCGCTCTCTTTCACACTCTCATCAATGTCTTCATTAACTTCCACTCCATTGGCTGGCTCGGAGCATAAAGCTCATTATGGGCCTTAATAAGGCACCGGCACTATTTGTGTAAATGATAAGCAGGAAGTGAGCGGCCGGGTGGGACGACACATTTACCACTAATAACTAACGCTGACTGCAGTTAATGTGGGTATTAGCAAAGCAGCGCGGCTGTCAGCAACTGCACTGTAGTCCATGTGTGACTAAAGGCCATTGAGCTTACACAACTCTATGACTTAATGAGAACATACAGTACAAAGTGGAAATGAATCATCTGCACGTCCACAACGGCTAATATCTGTGAGCGGACAGAGGACGTGTTGTTATTTGTCTTACTGGGGGATAAGTCTTGGAACTACAGCTCCCATAATGCTTTGGGAGGTGTAAACAGGAAGTTGCTAAAAGGGAGATTGTTCAGAGGAAAGGAAGCAAGGAAGTTGGAAAGTGTGTGTGTGTTTGATTCCAGCTGTTTAAGTTAGCATAGCCCTGATCAACCAAACCCCATTCAGAAAACAACCAATTTAAAAGTTGTTAGCTCGTTGTCTTACAGACCAACAGTTACTTTTACATCCATTTTGTATTTTAAAAATGTCAGAAATGGATTCAGCACCTTCAATAACCCCAAACCTACATATAGCTGATTATTAATGCTAATGATGCTAATTATCCAACATATTAGTGTGTTGTTTTCCTTTTTAACTGTGAAGTGTCTTTGAGTTTCTTGAAAAGCGTTCTATAAATTAAACGTATTATTTATTATTATTATTATTATAATATGCAGATTATTAGGGTAACGGTTAGGTCAAGATTAAAACGCAGCACTCTGAAGAGTGCTACGAGGGGGCTCTGGCACAAGGTCTGCATTTACAAGCCCATTTCCCAACAAGAACCAGCCCGCCGCCCTCACCGTTACTTCCACCACCTCAGCTAATCAACAGCCATTAAAGAGGCTGGACGGGGAGGAGGACCCTCCAGTGACCCTCCTCCTCTATGGGACAACAATGTGACGACCTCTGAACTTCCCAGTGTCCCCCACCGAACTCTGACCCCTGTGTTTTCCCACAGCTGTCGTCGCTCACAAAGCCGCAGAAGAGCGGGTCGGTGAGGACGCGGCAGCGGTCCGCCGCTCTAAAGCCTGACAATGAAACAGCCATTAACTCATTATGGGGCCCGAAGTGTCCGTCGTCATGACTACCAGTCAGCGGGAAGCACCTGATGAGCTCAAAGGACACATCAAAGGTTCTCACAGGGGACGCCGTCCAACAGCAGCCAGAGGACTCAGAGACACCGTCCTCACACTGTCCTCAGAGACACTGTCTTCATACTGTCCTCAGAGACACTGTCCTCACACTGTCCTCAGAGACACTGTCCTCAGAGACACTGTCCACAGAGACACTGTCCTCACACTGTCCACAGAGACACTGTTCTCAGAGACACTGTCCTCACACTGTCTTTAGAGACAATAACATTAATATCAGCATGTTTAATTAGTAAAGTCATTTAAAAACAGACAAAGTGTAATCGAGTATTTCAACCTCAGTTGTTCTACTATCTATAAATACTGTATTACTGACTTTATAAGTTACAAACATTCCTTAATAATTCGGTGTTTCTGGGTATTTTGTCTCCACAGTACAAATACAAATTATAAAATGTTTAACTAAATGTATGAATCTGTTTGTACAGCTCTTTGAGTGAAATGAGTGTCTCAGGTTTTACAGTGTATGTTTACAGCTTTAGGAGAACACAGACCCAAAACCAGGAGCTAAAAGAGGCCAAAAAGCTCCGTTTACTGGATCGCCACATTGATCATGTCCTGCTGGCGGGTATATTCCTGAGTTATTTCGTGGTCTGCTGATGCTAACAGTCGCTCACTGTGACCCCACATGGCTCACAGCCGGCGTCGCTGACTGACAGCCGCTCTGACAGTCAGTGGCGCCGGCCGCTGCCGTCATGGAGCGATGTGTTTCCTCATGTAAAGGTGTGCCCAGCAGGCCCGCGGAGAGCCAGGAGCGAAGCTCTTAATGAGCTGCAGGCGGCGTCCTGACAGACAGCGCTGATTACAGAGGGCGGCCGGGGCCTGCACGCCATCACTGCGCACCGTGAGGATCTCAGCCGCCGCGTGTGGGAGCCACTCAGCAGCCATTAAAATACACAGAGTCAGTGTTTCTGTAGTGTGACAGAACGTTACAATGATCCATATTAACTGACCTCAAACACAAACCTCCTGCAGTCACTGAGTTCTGGTTCTGGTTCTGCTGTTATCGATACTGATCAATAGATCAATAGAATATGCTATATTGATATATATGTGGCTCCACTGAGGAGAAAGGCTGGGAGCTACTGACAACAGGAAGTTGTCCCGCTGAATGGCGATGTAAACAACAACAGGCAGACGTCTCTTTGTCCCTGCAGGTTGTTTCTCGGTGCAGGTTTCTGTCGGCGGCCTCTGATGGCTCCTGAACACAGCGGCGGTCCACAGAAACCTCCAAAGTGCAGTGAACGTTTATGAGAGATGACAGGAGAAATGAAAGCACTTATACCCTCAATAGAAAGCAATCAGGGCTCCATTATGCTCCACTATGTGGATAATACTCAGTGAAATACCTCCTGATTTATCTGGCTGCATGCGGACGCTCGCTCTCTGTTGTTGGAATGATTAATGCATAAAACCTGCCATCTGTATGTAAATGCAGGCAGGGTGGGTATTATTTCTGTAAGCAGAGGATTGTGGGCCGGTGAGTGTGTTCAGGCAGTGAGTGAATGACAGAGGAGGGAGGTATAATTGATGATTGTAAGTCTGTTACAGGATGCTGACACCAGAGCCTCGGTCTGGATGAATAAATAAGACGAAGACGAGCATCAGAACCTGGAACCTCATTATCTGATCTGAGAACAGTTTGACAGCCTGAATATTTACAGTCAGTGTGAGCGCCACCTTCAGCTTCAGACTGGACGGCACGTAACATTTCTACATCATCCCAAATGTTTCCAACAACAGTCAGAGAAATCTGTCATTTTATTCAGGTAACGCTGCGATTCATACATTTACTGTTTTGAGATTTGAACCAGATGAAGGATGCTAGCGTTAGCAGCAGTGCGGCTCAGGCTGTTAGCATCATATCGTAACCTGTTAGCTTAGCCTCAGTCTGACTCTACCTCTGTTTCTGCATTTGGGTCCCATCTTGTTTTCCTGCTTGACATTTGTGACACTCACTTCCAGTCCGAGGATTTCTGGGAACTTTCAGAACAACCGATCTCTACCAGACTCCCTCACACTGTCCCACCTGCCCACCTGTTCCTCCCCAATCAGTATTTACACCGACCCACCTCCACCTGCTCCTGCACCGGGCCAGCTTTGTGTCTTTGCTTTCCGCCTCCTGAACCCGTTGTTGTTAACCTCTGGATTCTGGGCTACTTCAGTCTGGACTTCCTTTACCTATAAGTCTTTATTTCGTCACTTCACCAATAAATCACCGACCTGTTCTTGTCTGCGTTTGGGTCCTCCCTCGCTGCCTCATACACCTGCCTGCAGTTCAAACGTTCATGTGGTGGCTCCTCTAGGCTGATCCCAGTATTTCTGGAATTTTTTGCCTAAAACAATAAATCCAAACCAGAACGTGATTCGGCCTTTAAAACAACATTTACATAATCGTAAAGTTTGAGTAATTTCTCTACAATCGTCTGCAAATAACTTAAAATTAAATAACTTAAAGGAACACTTGCAGAAGATATTTTACTTTCTCTTCGACTGCTGACTGCAACGGCCACCCAATGAATCCTGGGAAGTGACAGGCTTGAGTTAAATAAATTTTGCAGGTCTAAGTGGTTGGTTGGTATTTAGTATTAACGTTTATTGTGTTGGTACTGAAGGATTAATAAACAGCTGCTGTATGAATCAAACTGGCATTATGGGAATAATTGAATATAGTTATAGCTATAGTAGAATATAGTGTGACTGTTATTGAATAAAAGCATCAGTGTGATTTTATACTAAGACACTGTGGATGGAAGAGAGAAAGTATTCACCTCCTCGCCCTGCAGCCAGACCTCCATGTCAATCCTAAACTGATGTCAAGAGCTCTGTTAGTTCATCCTCCCCCCTCTGCCTCCCCTCCAGCTCCCTCCAGCCCCTCCAGCTCCCCCTCCCCCCCACCAACCCTCCTCAGCCTCGGTGCAGCAGCCCGGCCAAAGTCTCGGCTCCACTGAAGTCTCATCCAAGGAGCTTACAACTGTAATTAAATCATTAAATTCCTGTCTATGCTTCACAGAGCCGGGCCAAATTGACTTCCCACCAAGCTCATTTTCTATTTGAACACCAAATAATGATTTTCTGCCAGTCTAATTACAAAGCTCAACATCTGATCAAGCCGGCATCCGGCGGGGGAATTATGGTGTGGGGATGGCATTAGACCTCATTACCAACTTGAGTGCAAAATTATTACATCTTGTAATTGGATGGGGATATTTATCAGCAGTGTTGGCCTGGACGCCCGCTCGGCGCTCGGTAATCACATGGTCCGCTGAACAGTTCGCCAAAGTTTACTGGAAAACAAAGCCGAGTTTAACCGATCTTTAACCCGACAGCTTTATTTATTCTCTCTCTTTCAGTGGAGACACCAACAGTCCTCTCCTCCACCTCACCCATTAAATGTGTATAAATGCACTCAGTGCTGTTAATTCACTCATAGAGAGTGCAACTGTAACATCACATAGATCAATGTAATCTCTGTATTATTATTATTATTATTATTATTATTATTATTATTATTATTATTATTGTCACAGAGCAACAACCAGTTCTGTCTAAAACCTCAGTTGTACTTTATATAGTGTGTACTTTATACAGTGTAAAGTGTCTACTTTATATAGTGTATAGTGTGTACTCTATAGTGTGTACTTTATATAGTGTATAGTGCGTACTTTATATAGTGTATAGTGCGTACTTTATATAGTGTATAGTGTGTACTTTATATAGTGTATAGTGTGTACTTTATATAGTGTATAGTGTGTACTTTATAGTGCGTACTTT
>JAGRRF010011196.1:490877-508773 GCA_019097615.1 Morone chrysops
GACTCTGTGTTGTGGACTCTGTGTTGGACTCTGTGTTGTACTCTGTGTTGGACTCTGTGTTGGATTCTGTGTTGGACTCTGTGTTGTGGACTCTGTGTTGTCTGTGTTGTGTGGACTCTGTGTTGTGGACTCTGTGTTGGACTCTGTGTTGTGGACTCTGTGGTGGACTCTGTGTTGTGGATTCTGTGTTGGACTCTGTGTTGTGAACTCTGTGTTGTGAACTCTGTGTTGTGGAAAGCTACACTACAACCTGTTCACTCTCTGCTCACACACACTGATTATTATAGAGACAGAACAGGATTCACAATCTGACATATGGAAGCTTTACATACTGTAGATCTGACACCTGGATCTGTTGTTTAACAGTATTCAGACGTAATATTCGATGTTGTGTGTCAGTGCTATGTAGACGGACCATATGGGACCCCTACGAGACAGATCTTTGCGTCTGAACACGCTGTCCTCATCGGGGCCGGTATCGGCATCACACCGTTCGCCTCCATCCTGCAAAGCATCATGGAAAGGTGAGCTCCTAGACTCTGATGATACCTGGTCACATCCTGGTTCCTAGTACAGTACCAGTACAGCATCCAACAGCCTCCTTCCTACAACAACCCAACTCAAGGAGCACTTAAAGCTTTTTCCTGAGCTCTCTGCTGCATGGTATGGTTGAAATACATCAACACTACACAGCTTCTGTCTGTCAATATGCCGGGGGTCAGACGCATAGGTCAGAGGTAGAGTAGAGTAACAACAAGGCAATTCAAAGTGCTTTACATAAAACATAAAAGACATCAAAACATAATGTAAAGGCAAAATCCAGCAATATAAAATGACATTTAAACACAATTGTACATTTGCATGTAAATGTGTGTGTCGTCTGCATAATGGTACATATTTTGAATTAGTTTTCCATTATCGGAGCTAGAGGGAGCATGTAGATGTTGAATGAAAGAGGCCCCAGAATGGATCTTTGGGGAACTCCACAGGTTATTTTTGTCCGCTCAGATGTGTAATAAAAAGTACAATCAACATTCTTAATTCACAGAGTTTGATGAGAAAATATTTGTGAAAGAGCTACAATAGTCACAACGTAAGTGGACGGAAGAGGCCCCACAATCGTTATTGTCCAAATTGTTTTCAGTAGCATCCCAACGCATTTACTGACATTTAAATCTGATAATTTAACAGAATATAATGGCTAGCTGATTGTGGTCGAATGTGTCACTGAGATCCAAAAATAATACCAAGACTGAAATTCTGTCATTGTAGGCCGGTAAAAGAATTTATATGTATCTTTCTGTGATCCAGATACCGCAGGAGGAAGCAGAACTGTCCCAACTGTAACTACTCGTGGTGTGAGAACATTAAAGACAGCGACATGAAGTTACGCAAAGTAAGAAAACCCCACAGAGGATGAGTTGTTTCACTGCACACACATCAGGATGTAGTCTAATAAAGATGTGTCCTGCAGGTGGACTTCATCTGGATCAACAGAGACCAGAAGTCCTTTGAATGGTTTGTCAGTTTACTCACCAACCTGGAGATGGACCAGGCCGACGAAGAGCCGGAAGGTGAGTGAGAAAGCAGAGAGACAGAGAGACAGACAGGTGGAGAGAGACAGACAGACAGAGAAATAGACAGGTGGAGAGAGACAGACAGGTGGAGAGAGACAAATAAGAGGTCTAATGAGGCTCTGCTGCTGTCTCAGGTCGGTTCCTGGAGATGCACATGTACATGACGTCGGCTCTCAGTAAGAACGACATGAAGGCCATCGGCCTGCAGATGGCGCTGGACCTGCTGGCCAAGAAGGAAAAGAGAGACTCCATCACAGGACTGAGGACCAGGACCCAGCCTGGACGGCCTGAGTGGGGGAAGGTGAGGACAATAATATAAAAACAAATCTATTTATTTTCATTATTAATTCATATAGGAATATTTTTGATTAATTAATCCTTTAACTGATAAAATATCAGGAAATTCAACCAACTTTTGGTCAAAACTGTGTTTGGTATTTTTATTTGATAAAAGACTTAATTTTCAATCAATCAATATATTGCTTCAGCTTTACTCCAGTTTGTGTTTATTCAAATAAAATTAAAAATATCATTAGAACCACTTTGTATAAATCCCGCAGAAGAACCAAAACATGTCATGTTTGCTGGTGTTGCCCACTGTGGACAAACGCAGTATTGTTTCTACCGCCTCGTTTCTGGGATTTCCAATAGGAATCTGACCCGGTGGCAGATATTAACAATAATAATGTCTTCCCACCAAACGTGAGGCGAATATTCGCCCTTTAACCTGTCTTACTGCGGCAGTTTGAGCCCAATAAACACTGATTTAATGTCAATAAACGGATCAATATGATGCTGAAATAACAACATCATGATGGTGATGTATAAAAAGTCTGAATAGCTAACAATTATGAAATTGCTTGTTTTCTGAATGGAGTTTGGTTGATCAGAGCTTTGCTAATGTTAATAATAATAAAACCTGTGTTTGTGTTTCAGGTGTTTCAGAAAGTGTCTGAGGAGAAAAAAGGGAAAGTTCACGTGTTTTACTGCGGCTCTCCGGCTCTGGCTAAAGTCATCAAAGCTCAGTGTGAACACTTCGGCTTCAAGTTCTACAAGGAGAACTTCTGAGTGTGTGTGAGTTTGTGTGTGTGTTTGTGTGAGTGTGTTTGTGTGAGTGTGTTTGTGTGAGTGTGAGTTTGTGTGTGTGTTTGTGTGAGTGTGTGTGTGTGTGTGTGTGTGTGTGTGTGTGTGTGCACTGTAATGCAATAAGTTATTTAACTCCAAAGAAATGTTGAAACCGACCACAGCAAAAAAAGTAACACAAAGTTAATTTTGTCAAGTTCAAAAAGATTCTTGATTAAGCAGCTTTTATTTTAAGTGATACTAACTTGTTAAAGTTAAAGAAATATTCCTGATTAAGTAGTTTATACTCTGTATTTTGTTTCCACTGTACAAATATAAATTATAAAATGAAGTCAGAGTAAATTAAAATGACTAAAGTTACTTGATCAACTTAAAATGTTCAGTGCTATCAGTTTCAAAAAGTTTTGAGTTAAATGAACTTATCTGGTTTTACTGTGTGTGTGTGTGTGTGTCTGTGTGTGTCTCCATAGCAACCATCTGTGTTGTGTTTCCTGCCTGTTTGTAGAAGATGACATGTTAGCTCTTAAATCATATATGCACTGCTGTGGTTTTACTGACACATTATTATTGTTGTCGTTGTTGTTGTTGTTGTTGTACTGAACCTGTATAGATCTTGTGATGACTCTGTGTCTGTGTAGAGAATCAATCAGGTAATATACTCCCTCTGATCTTCTTTCATTTGGATTGTTCCTTTATTTTTCCATCCCTCGCTGTTACAGGAGAAGAAGAAGACACTTCAGGGTTGTAATTTATTTTTATTTTTAAATAAAATAATATGTTCACCTTCTAGAGTAATATTTGTTTTTAATCAATGATTCGTCCCTAGAGTTATGTATAAAGAGTGAGGGTCGTATTTCCAGGTTTGTCTACCATTTAAATGTAATAATGTAAACTATCTGTCTGTCTGTCTATCTAACTATCTGATAAATGATGTAAACAACATAATGCAGATCAGCCCCCACACAACAAAGAACTGAACCCACAACGGTTTTATTATTATTATTATCACTTTCTATATAATGTGTCAATTTTACAGGATAATAACTTTACATCCATTAAATCTATAATGTGTATTATATATGTATATATGTGTATATTTCTCTAGAGCTCTGCTCTGTATGGAGGTGATTCAATCAATAATCTTTAATCAATAAACAGTCTATATGTTCAACTACATTAATTTGGTATTTGTTCATTTTACATTTTGATAAAGAATCAATTTTATATTCAGATAATATTGATTTTATTGAGATAAAATATTTTGTTTTCTCTCCGAACTCGACAAAAATAATTTATTATTAAAATAATTAAATTGTTGGACAGCAAAACAATGACTTATTATATACAGTAAGAATGAATATTAATAATATTGATGAATGACATTTGGTGTTTTGTATTTCTGGACTTTAAGATGTTATCCTTTTGTTATCCTTCGGATTTCTGTTGTTGTTTCTTTTCCTGTCTGAGTCCATAAATACAATCAATCCATAATTATTACCATGTTCATTATATTTTCTTTTTTTTATGGAAGTTTATTTATTTTTTAGTTCATAATTACTGGAATGAATTTGCTCACATCTTTAACATATGGAAGCTTATTTCTGCCAATGAGATTCTGAGTCGTTATAATAAAATATTGACTTATTATATCAAAATAATGAGAAACTTTCTTAATGTTCTGATTTAATATCTCAAAATCACTTTAAGAATTCATTATTTTGAGATGCTAAGTGCAGAAATGAGCTTCCACATTGAAGAGTCTTATTTCTTTAATAAAATCATAAAACAGCTCAGACTGATGAGCGACCATTTACAGGCTTTCTAATCGATGCACGAGCAGCCTCTTTATTCCCCACATTAGCATTAACTGAAGGGTAATGTGAAAAGTCGTGAACCATTAATAAACGCCCTGATAATATCTGTGTTTTCAGTCTACTGGATCAGATCATGATCGTGTGTTTGTTGGAGAACGGAGCTCTGAGGTTCGGTGAGTTCGATCGGTTGTGCTCGGCGCTCTGTTGATAGCCCGTGTGCCAGCAGCTAGCAGCTAGCTAGTTACGCAGTAGCAGTTCGGCGTCGGCAGCTACAGAAACATCCGGACCGATGCGTCCAAAGCCGGCTTCAGTCCGCACACAGCGCCCGGTGCACGCGGTCCGTTAGTGCCGGTGGACGCGGTCCGGTACCGTCAGAACCGAACTCCGATGTTACAGTCCGACTGCTTTTATCCGCAGCGGCTAGCATCCAGCGGCTAGCTCCCCGTTAGCTCCCCGTTAGCTCCCCGTTAGCTGTTAGCTCCCCGTTAGCTCCCCGTTAGCCGTTAGCTCCCCGTTAGCTCCCCGTTAGCTCCCCGTTAGCTCCCCGTTAGCTCCCGTTAGCTCCTGGATGAGGACTCCTCCGGCGGCCAGCGGCTCTCTGCAGGAAGGTAAGGCCGCTCCGCTCGGCTCCGCTCGGCTCCGCTCGGCTCGGCTCTGTGGCGGGAACGCTGCAGGGAAACTTTAATCGTGTTTTTATGTTTAAATTCGACGCGAAGTTGTTTTTATTGTTTTTAACAGCGTTAGCTCGGCGGCTACATCCGGAATGTGGCTAACGTTAGCGGGCTGCTAATGCTAACTAATGTTAGCCAGAGGGAATCCCAACACACCCAGCTGATCAGTTATCGATCCGTTATCGATCAGTTATCGATCAGTTATCGATCACATGTTGATTAGACTTAATGGACCTTATTGATTATGCTGTATAACAGGGAGTTTTATCCTCTGTTACTGTTATTAGCCTGTATTGATCACAGTCTGCTGTGTATTGATCACAGTCTGCTGTGTATTGATCACAGTCTGCTGAGTATTGATCACAGGTGACCGTATATAAAGAGAGAGAATATTGAATGAGTGCAGTTCTCAGTGAGATATTGATCATGTTACAGATTCAGGTCAGAGGTCAGCGATGAGTCTAAACAGTTATTGTACATTTTCATGCGTGATGTTAAAATATTACGTCAGAGTTGGTTAATCACTTCTATTGATCTTCGTTAAAGACAGGAGGTGAACTACCTTCTGTGTTCACCAGAGAAAAGGTTTTTCTGCAGCTCGTATTTAAAACCAACGATTGATTGAAGTATTGATTGAAGTATTGATTGAAGTATTGATTGATTTTGCTGTCATTAAAGCTGCTGCAGGCTTCTGCTGGTGGTGAGCAGCAGACAGACGGGGTCACAGAGAGAGGTTGTGACGGTCACAGTCCCCCCCCCGTTCAGACACTAAAATCAATACATTGGTTGTGAGGGTTGATTGATCACGTATCACCTGTCTGTATGGAGTCTGGGAGTGTGCATTGATCATTATTGGTTGCTGCGGCTCATATCGGCAGATTGTTGCCAATAAACAGATCAGTTATTGATTATTGTCTCCAGTAATCACTGATTCTGTCAGAACCTTCTGATATTCACTTTAAAATACTCACAGCTGAGCAGAAAACAGCAGTTACCATGGCAACGGTTGGAGCCCTTAGTGCCGTTAATATTCAGTATTTTAGTAAATGTTTGATTGGAACAAAGAGTCCAGATCAGTGAGTCCAGATCAATGAGTGCTGATCAGTGAGTGCTCAGCAGTGCTGGTCTGATCCGGTCTGGTTCCTTCCGTGTGCAGGTTAGTGGGCAGCGCTCCGTCCTTCATTAGAACCATGTTGGACTGGTTTCACCTTCAGAACCTGGTTCTGGTTCAGAGATTTCACTGATCAAAATTCCAACTGTCAAAGAACCCAGCCAACAACACCCTGATCCAGAACCTCTGATCCAGAACCTCTGATCCAGAACCTCTGATCCAGAACCTCGGAGCTCCTGCGTCGTTCAGACTCCTCCTCTTCTTCGCTGCTCGATCAGTTTATTGCTGATCGATTGATAATGAACGTCTACGACCAGATTATAAATATTAATTATTAATCAATGACAGTATGTTTCCCCTGGATCCTGATAATTAGTTAATACTTTAAGCCCTATTGGTTATTGATTATTGTCTCCATTGATCACTTGGTCTGTTGTTCTTTCCTGAATCCACAGGCGACTTCTTTTAATAACTTATTTATAGAAGCAGCAAACGATCCCACCGGAACCAGAGCGTGTTTAAGTGATCAATCACTGATCGATTAGAAAGACTTTATAATCAATCACTCATCGATTAGAAAGACTTTATAATCAATCACTCATCGATTAGCAACATCAGAGAATCTAAGATCTGTTTTATAAGAACTAAACAATTATTCAGTCAATAGATCAATAGATCAATGGATCAATAGATCAATGGATCAATAGATCAATGGATCAATAGATCAATAGATCAATAGATGAAGTGAAACTGTGGTTGGTTCCTACTTTATTTCTCCCAGTGGACGTAGATTGAGCTCCCCTCCACCGATGGTGGATCGATCGGTGATCTATAATCAATAAACAGTATAAACTCTGTGTGGAGCTGAATCTGATATCTGATCACATTTATTGGAAGATGGAACAACAAGGTGGCTGTTTCTATTGATTTTAATTTCTAGTGATCCCACTTTGATTATTGATCGACTATAAATGCAGTCGGTTCCTCGGTTGGGTTTCTGATTGATCCTCTAAAGAACTTTATATCAAAGGTGTGATCAATAAGTCCACTTCCTGTGTCTCAGACTAACTGCATGGCGGGCCGGCAGCAGCGGCAGTGAGCAGCCAATCAGCCTCCAGATCAATATGGCGTCCCGTCAGAGGAACTCGGTCCGGATCCTGTCGAGCCGAGAGCGAGGCTCCCAGAGCTCCGGCTCCCAGAGGCTCCTGCAGCTGCTGGTGGAGGAGAAGGTCCGCTGGATGAAGTGGCAGAGTCAGGTACGCTGCTGTAACAACAGCAACAACAACAACAACAACAACAACAACAACAACAATAACAACAACAGTAACAGCAACAACAATAATAACAACAATAACAACAATAACTTTAACTTTGTGTTTCAGTTACCTCAGCAGCTAACTCTGTTCACAGAGGCTTCATCATAAACTACTAACATGTTATTGATCACTGATTATCACAGACACTCTGATTATTGATCACTGATTATTGATCACTGATTATCACAGACACTCTGATTATTGATCACTGATTATCACAGACACTCTGATTATTGATCACTGATTATCACAGACAGACACAATCAGGATGTATAGCAGCACAGCAGTACTGCTGTAGTAATAATAATAACAATAATAATAACAATAATAATAATAACAGCAACAACAATAATAACAACAATAATAATATAGTTTGAATGGGCTTTAAAGTAGCTGTTTGTTGTGACGTCAGTTAGAGCTATAAATATGATTTTCCTGATGTGCAGTATGCGTACTGATAATCAATATATTGGTCCAATCGCCGCCCCAATCGTTTCCCAGAGTCGGCCTCTTAGTGACTCTAAGACCTGGTTCTGTAACATAAACCGGGTTTTCTTGGGGTTCCTGTCCACATTTGTGAGTGCGGTCTGCGGTGGTTCAGGTACATGTAGGTTCTGTACTGAGAGCTGCAGATCAGCACAGAACCAGCGGCGGAGGAGTGAAGCAGTTCTGACACTGAGAGTGAGAAGGGAGCGTCCTCCAGTCCAGTCCCCGCTGCACTCCGCTGTCTTCGTGTGTCAGAAACCGAACTGAGCCGGACTCTTAATGGACAGTGCGTCCTCTCCGTCCTGCTCCACCAACACTGGCCTTATTGTGTGCGTAGCTCTAAAGCCCGGGTCCACCAACACACTATTCAACGGCTGCCCAGTGAGGCCTGTTCAGAATACATGTCCATACTCAGTCCAGACTGCAGGCCAGGAACCAGAACCAGAACCAGAACAACCCAGATCTGTCCCTCAGAAACAGTTAGCTATTTGATAGCAGCATACGTGCTAACTCATTTCACCATGATGGATGAGCCTCATTCACTGATCTTACTGACACAGACTGTTCTGATGAAGGCCCAGACGCACTGATCCAGAGCCTCTCGGACTGCGAGGGTCGGATCACCGCTGCATCGCCAGAAAGCTGAAAACAACATTTCGGAGCTCTGTTCTCACAGGACGCTTTGATAAATACACATTTATTGGGACACAACAGTATATATAGCACATAAAAACATTATTAGCTCAGCCCTAACACAGCAGTGAACTGCACCATTAATCCAAAAACATCAGATATAATAGAGACTTTACTACAATCCGGACCGAACACTTAGTGGAGTAGTAGTTAGTTCTTTATCGGCTGCCACTGTTTTATTTTCTCTACGTAGTTTAAATCCATTTAACTGAAAGTGTTTGTTTCCCGAACAGAAAGTGGAGCTGCCGGACAGCCCGCGCTCAACCTTCCTGCTGGCATTCAGCCCCGACAGGTGACAACATCCACACACACTCTTTTATTTGTAACATATGACGGCCTTTAGCTCGTGTTTCTAGAGTTACGTGTTGTTACGAACACGTTAGGAATTGTTAAAATGTGATATTTCTTAAAGGGAGTTTGGTGCAGGGAGCTTTTAGTTGGATTCAAACTGCTGATATGGATCATTGTTAACGTTTAGTCTCCACTACAGAAACACTAGCTCACTGATAAAGGCTGATCAGGTTGATTAATGCTTTAATAATGGGAGTATTGATTACTGATCAGGCTGATCTTTTTGCTGCTCATAGGACCCTCATGGCTTCCACACACGTCAATCACAACATTTACATAACGGAGGTGAAGACTGGAAAGTGCCTACATTCCTTAGTGGGCCACCGTAGAACCCCCTGGTGTGTGACCTTTCACCCCACAATCCCTGGCCTGGTGGCCTCCGGGTGCCTTGATGGTGAAGTCCGCATCTGGGACCTGCATGTGAGTACCCCCCTCTGAGTCTGAGGTAGTTCACCAAGTACTTTAACGGCCCTCTGTATAAAGCCTGCTGGATTACAATAATGTGATTCAGAATACTAATGTAGGGATTCACAGTCGGTGCTGAAGTTAAGAACTTAAATGTGCTGATGTGCAGTGATAACAGAGTTCTTCCTGCAGGGCGGGAGTGAGAGTTGGTTCACGGACAGCAATGTTGCCATTGCGTCCCTGGCCTTCCACCCGACCGCTCAGCTGCTCCTCATCGCCACCAACAACGAGCTCCACTTCTGGGACTGGAGCCGACCGGAGCCCTTTGCCGTGGTGAAGACTGGCAGCGATACGGAGAGAGTCCGGTGGGTTGGACAGAGCAGCTGTGGCTGCGCTGACAGTTCAGTAGTGAGGTTTGGTGCATATGGCTGCCAGTGGGCCGCACTGTACCAACAGCATTCCTCTATCTCACTGTGGTGGACATTCATAATAAGAATGACGCACAGATTGAAACAACCCAGAAACAGAACAGTGTTAAACTACCAGGAATGAAACTGTGTGAAAAGACACCAGGAAGTGTTCAGAGTACGACAAAGAGGAAACGACTGCAGTCAGTTCGTATGAAAACATGCACACTGTTTTTACCTTTTGGTCTTTTTGGACAAGAAATGAGAGAGAGACAGACAGAGAGAGAGACAGACAGAGAGAGAGACAGACAGAGAGAGAGACAGACAGAGAGAGAGATGTGCATGTATACACATAGGAAGTGTCTGTGCAGTCTGTTGTACAGTTAATGCTGTGGGAATAACGTTACTGTACGTTACAGGTGATTCTGTGTCATTGTCACACATGGACAACATTGTTTACTGGTTGTCCTGGTAACACTGGTGTTTCTCTGTCACATGTTCCAGGTTGGTGAGGTTTGACCCTCTCGGTCACAACCTCCTGACGGCGATTGTGAATCCGTCCAATCAGCAGGTGAGCAGTGTCCCTGTGTCTCTGTGGTTAGTGGCTGGTTGAGCGGCGTGCTCAGAGCTGTTCTCTGTCTTCCAGAACGAGGAGGACTCGGAGGTTCCTATGGACAGCGTCGAGATGCCTCACTTCCGCCAGCGCTCCTTCCTGCCTTCCCAACCGGTTCGCCGCACGCCCATCCTCCACAACTTCCTCCACATCTTGTCGTCTCGCTCCCCGGGGGCTCAGGCGGGAGGCGAGCAGCCGCGCCCTCTCGGTGAGAACGGAAGCAACGCTGGAGAATCTCCCAGCATGCCTCTGGCCCAGTACCCCAGCTCTGAGCGCGGGCCTCCCTTCCCGGGCTGCACCCAGCACCTGGGCATGGTCTGTCTGTGCAGTCGTTGCTCTGTCAACCGCAACCCCTCCCTGGCTGCCGGCGCCGTCCCCTCTGACCCCAGGGTGGTGTCTGACCCTCCCCAGCCCCCCCCAGCTTCCACGTTCTCCTCGGCCCGTACGGAGCCCAGACAGCCCTCAGAGCGACCCTCCGCCTTCACCTCGGTCTACTACAGCGCCGGCACTTCTCTGAATCTCAGTGCGAGCAGCGGCATCGAGCCGCACTCCACCTCCAGACCGGGACCCGACTGGACACGCAACCTGCTCAGTATGAGGGAGGGCGGGGTCGGTCCAGGTATGCTCCCTCCCAGGACCTCCTCTTCCTCCATCAGCCTGCTGTCAGTGCTCCGGCAGCAGGACGGATCCTCTCAGTCCCCCGTCTATACTTCGGCCTCTGAGGGACGGGGTTTCCCCCAGCAGGGAGAGCCGGGGGCCCGAGACGGTGCCGGTACGAGCAGCGGGCATCATCCGTTCTGGGATGGCTCTCGCAGCAACACAGCCTCCTTTCGCAACGTGCTGCAGTGCAACCTGAGCCGCTACTTCATGGAGTTCGACCGCATGCAGGACCTGGAGCCCTCGCTGGGGGGCAGCATGGCGGATGGGGGGCAGGAGCAGAGCCAGGAGCTGCTGAATAATAACATGGACCCAGAGAGACCTGGGCCTTCCTCATCTTCCTCCACCTCCTCCCCCACCATCATCCACTACCAGCCCCCTCTCCCCCCGCCCCCTACCTCCCACAGCCTGGAGAACAATGTCCCTCCCCCGGCCTCGCGGGGCCATCTGAACCGCTGCCGGGCCTGCCACAACCTGCTCACCTTCAACCACGACTCTCAGCGCTGGGAGCGCACCAACCAGGCCTCCTCCACCTCCGCCTCTTCTCTGGAGCCCTCCTCCTCTTCCTCCTCCTTCCTTCCCTCTTCTTCCCCCTGGCAGCCTGAAGAGGGCAGGAGGATGCTGGAGGTCCAACCCCAGGAGAGGAGGGCGCCTCCAGAGCCCAGCGAGCAGCCGCCTCCCCCTGTAGGCGGAGGAGCAGGAACTGTGACCTTCCCGATAGCGCCGGCCCCCAGCCAGCCCGCAGAGCAGACGGTTGGCCTGGTGTACAACCAGGACACGGCACAGTGGGAGAGGGTGTACCGGCAGGCCGCTGCTGGTAGAACGGCAGAGCCACCGGAGGCCTTAAGCCAAGAAATGCCTGTTGACCCCCCAGACGAGGACTCCCTGAGGAGGTACGATGTGTTTAATACCAGCAGACTCCGTAGAAGCTCTGGGGAAGGTTTTGTCTCTGTTTCACAGCCTGTTCATGGCTCATAGGTTGTTCTACTTTTAGCTGCAGGGTGAGTTCAATTATTATCGTCTGTCCTGTTTCTGTCATATAGGCGACTGTTGGAATCATCTCTGTTATCGCTGTCTCGCTACGACATGTCCGGATCAAGAGACCATCCCATTTACCCCGATCCAGCCAGGTACAGTACTGTACAGCGGTGGCCCCAACCTTTTCCTTCAGGGAGCCTTTTCTATCATTAATAAACTGACGCAGTCACATATTTTATAGATATTTCTATTATTTTCAAACTGTACAAACCAAACAGTGAACTCAGTAACTGCAGGAGGTTTGTGTAAAACCAGTGAGCAGATTATTTCTTGTTTAGGGAACTTTTTATACATTTCTCTGTCTGTATTCTGTATTTTAATTATTACAGATAAGCTTTTTTTTTTGACAGATTCACCGTTTCTTGTCCCTGACGCTCTATTAGACAATTCATTAGTTCTCCACAGAAGTGAACCTAATGCTGATATATAGGCCCACGTGTATATTTTTAAAGTTTGGAGACACCTGGAAATTGATGAAATATCCTGTAAAATGTTGATTGTATTTTATCCCCTCACTGAGATTAGATAAACACTGGAGTGCTAGTAGGATAAACTCCTGTTGTCATTTTGTGAACTGCACAGTCAGCAGTTGCAGTCGTTGGAAAGGCCGACTCTTTTAAAACTTAATACGACCTTGTACTTATTTAGTTTAACAGTTGGGCTGGAGGACTTCTCTTTGAAATGACTGCCTGCTGCACGCGCTCTGTAATACACATACTTCTCATTACAGTGGATGAAAGAGGAAGTCCCTGTGCCAGGGCAGAAAGCCAGGGGTCATTGAGTTTGTAGACACTCTGTTCCCGTAGAAAGATTAGATTGGACACAAAGAACAACAAGACTAATGGGGCTGAGGATGTTGAAACCGTACATTATCCACACAGAGCCGTTTCTCCTGTCTGCCCCAGTCTCACCTTCAGTTTGTGGTTGAAATAACGAGGCTGAACCCGTCCTCTGTGCTGTCCAGGCTTTCTCCAGCCGCGTACTACGCCCAGAGGATGATCCAGTATCTGTCGAGGCGGGACAGCATCCGCCAGCGCTCGCTCCGCTACCAGCAGAACCGAATGCGGGCCATGTCGTCTTCGTCCGACAGCCCCGCCAGCAACCCGACCAGCTCCATGGACAACAGCGACGTGGACTTTGAGGAGCTGGAGTAAGTTTTCTCTTCTTTCTGTGGACTCGGTACTCCTGTTTCTACTTTAATGTTAGTAAGGATGTTCAATCGAGTTAAAACCAACCTAATGTTGACTGAAATGATAAATAAATCTAAAATAAGCTGTAGATACTAAATCTGACAAACCCTATTGTTCACAAGCTACTTACTCCAAGTGCATAAGCCTAAATTATTGATCTGGTATTGTTAAGTCTGTGCTGGCTAAACAACAAACTGTAGATTAGTTTTTCTTACATTTTCATCACAACCAGTGTTTTTATCTTTTGAGGGAGAACAGCTTCTCTTCCTAATATATAACCAACACTCTGTATTAAAGCAGTGCTTGTAGTTTCTTCTTCGATGTAGCTTTACCATTTTCTTTTTCCAGTGATAGTGGAGACAGAGCGAGACACAGGACGCCACGTAACGCCAGGATGTCTGCACCCTCGCTGGGCCGCTTCGTCCCACGGTGAGTCAGCTGTAACTCTTCTTCTTTCATCAGTAATGATCCTTAAAATGAATGGATACGTGAACTTGTGCCTAATTTTAAATCTTTTCTCTTTGGTGTTCTCCTCCAGGCGGTTCCTCCTCCCTGAGTACCTGCCTTATGCTGGGATCTTCCATGAACGAGGGCAACCCGGCCTGGCCACACACTCCTCTGTCAACAGAGTGCTCGCTGGTAAACACACACACACTTTGCACTGCTACCAAAAACACAATTTTAGGTTTCACCAGCAGCTATGAGCCAGATGCAGAGGCTTCGGTGCACGTGGTTCCTCTGTATGAACACCCACAGTGTTTGACTCACAGCGTTTCCTGTTTCTCAGGTGCATCCATCGGGGACGGTCAGTCTGCAGTCGCCAGTAACATCGCTAACACCACCTATCGTCTGCAGTGGTGGGACTTCACCAAATTTGACCTGCCTGAGATCAGCAACGGTACAACCTCACCGCACTCTCCACGTTACCCTGCAGTCACTGGTCTGCGTACTGATGAGTGTGTCTGTTTGTGTCTCCTGTCCAGCATCGGTCAACGTTCTGGTGCCAAACTGTAAGATCTACAACGATGCCAGTTGTGACATCTCTGCAGACGGTCAGCTGCTGGCAGTCTTCATTCCCAGCAGTCAGCGGGGTTTCCCAGATGAGGGCATCCTGGCCATCTACTCTCTGGCTCCCCACAACCTGGGAGAGATGCTCTACACCAAGAGATTCGGTACAGTGTCCCTCTGAAGTTCAGCATCCATCAACTAACACCTCAGTTACACTACACAGCATTAAAGGTCGTCAGAACGTGGTTGATAATGATCCTGATCAGCCAGCGTCAGTAATCAATACCCACATTAATAAAGCATTAATCAAACTAAATAACCTGATCAGCCTTTATCAGTGAGCTAGTGTTTCTATAGTGGAGACCAAACGTTAACAATGATCCATACCAGCAGTTTGAATCCAACTAAAAGCTCCCTGCACCAAACTCCCTTTAAGAAATATCACATTTTAACAATTCCTAACATGTTTGTAACAACACGTTATTCTAGAAACACGAGCTAAAGGCCGTCATATGTCCACAGTCTGACTGTCAATACAGGATCAATATCATCCATAAAGATACAGTGTATACTGATCAATATCATCCATAAAGATACAGTGTGTACTGATCAATATCATCCATAAAGATACAGTGTGTACTGATCAATATCATCCATACAGATAGGTTTGTTGTTCCTCCTTCAACAGGTCCTAATGCTATCTCTGTTAGCTTGTCTCCGATGGGTTGTTACGTGATGGTGGGTCTGGCCTCTCGCAGGATCTTGCTGCATCCCACCACCGACCACATGGTGGCGCAAGTCTTCCGCCTGCAGCAGCCTCACGGGGGAGAGACGTCCATCAGGGTGAGACACTGTGGTTGTTACTCCCACAGTTAATGATACAACCAGCACTGATAATACTCCAATATATCAATATATATGAGTGATATATGTATAAATATATGTAGAGGTAAAGGTTGTATTGATAAGAAGTGAAGGAGAGCTGGAATAAATAAATTAATAAACTTCCTCCTTTTCAACATGAAAGATTTTATTTTGTTTATGAGATTATTGTTCATTTCATTTTAATGTTTGTCTTTGTTTCACATGTTAAATATAAACAAACAAAATGTACCTAAAATCAACACAATCAAAACACACTTTTGTTGTTTATTACATTAATTATATATTAATATATTTGAATGAATTCATAAAGGAAGTAATGTGTAACTGATATTGCTTTAATGCTTCAGTGAATCACTTTATTTGTTCCTGGACTGAATATTGTGCACGCACATGAACACATCATAGAAATACAGAATCTAAATGTTTAAAAAGTGAGTTTTATTCTCTGCTGTGTTTGGAAGAAACATAAATCTGCACAGTCAGTGTAATTAGTGCTGATCTGGTTGCGGGTGGAGTAAATCTGTTAGAGCTGAAACAATTAGTCACTGAATCCGTCATTAAAATGTACTATGTGGATTTATCACCAGCTGATTACTGATCATTTCACATTTTTATATTTTCAAAATACGTTGGTAACTTGCAGTTTTACTCCCCTGACAACGACAACAACAACAACGGTGACCCTGGAAATGTATTTTCTAGTAAAGTTCATCAAAAAAGATGATAGTTTATGTTCTATAATTATTAATTTAAACCAATAATTTGTAATATTTTCTTTCCATTATTGGCTGATTCAATTTATCAGCCAATTATCTTACATCCCTAAAACTGAACTGACAACTCTTCCTATAATGACTTAATTATTTCTAGATGTGGATGAGGGTAACTGAATCCTCCCACTGGACCTTTTAAATGGATTATGCAGAAAGTAATCAACACATTCATTAATAAATCCAATTAAAATGATATCAGTGATAATTCCACTTCCTTGTTTTCTTCCTCAGAGTTTGAAACGTCTCAGTTGTGGAAAAACAAACATTTGAACGAGGGAAATGTAGTTTTTGGTTGTGATGTTTGTGTTGAGAATATCCTGCAGTGCGTTCAGTCTGCTGCTGTGTTTCAGATGGTGTTCAACGTGGTTTACCCCATGGCTCCAGACCAGCGGCGCCACGTCAGCATCAACTCTGCCCGCTGGCTGCCGGATCCGGGGATGGGTCTGGCTTATGGAACCAACAAGGGAGACCTGGTCATCTGTCGGCCTGTGTGAGTCTCCTGCACTTGATGGCTTATATTGGTTATAGATTATTCCTGTGGCTGCTGGTGTGTATCAGACATCTCAGAGTCACTGCTGGGAGTCGAACCTGTGACTGTAACCACCAACCGTCTGCCTGTAAAGACGGAAACATGAGCAGCCTTTACTGACGGTCTGGTGAGAATAATGTTACAGTATATACAGGCAGACAAATATACGTTTACTAAATTATACAAACATGAGTTAATGATTAAAAGTCTTCATCAGTTTGAGAGTCAGTCTCCTCTGAACTCTGCTCTGATGGAGGTTACGTCTGATGGTTAGCTAGCGTTACAGGATATCAGTAACATAAGTTACTGATTTACAAACTAATGTTTTTGGTCAGAATCAGTTTTATTGGCCAATAAGTGTTTTATATAGAAGGAATTAACCTTGGTTTATACCTGGTGCATAATTACTATTATTTAAATAAATGAATAAAGATTCAGGTCATACATATATTCCATTACTCTTATTTAGTCAGTTATTTATCAGTCCTTTTTGTCTCTTAACAAATAAATAAAATATATAAAAAATAACCAATAAAAGTACAATTAAAGTACCAGATGGATGAGCACTATCAGTAAGAGTAGTAATAACAATAAAATGTTAACGATACTCATTCCAGTGAAGATGCAGAAGATAGAGGAGAATAACCTCAGTAGTTGAGATTATACGTGATTAATATAATGAACCAGCTGTGGTTCAGTTGCCTGTTTGAGGAAGGAAGCTAACTGAAGATGTGGTTCTGTAATGTGAGCCAGTATGAACATCTCAAACATTAGAGGAGTGGTGATGAAGAGCTCTTACTCATCGTTCTAAAAGTAGCACCTAAAGTGAATCTTTGTCCCGTTAGGAGTGATTGTTCTCCTCCGATCTGCTCGATAAGTCGCTGCGTCCTGCACACACCGGCTCAAAGTGCTGGAGCAGTACAGATGTTGGCTCCATTATCTGTTGCTGGGTTTCCCTTCCGCCCCCTCCACAGCGAGCTGATGTGATTATCCTGATGGTCAATCTGAACAGGAAGAGCATTAATTGGAGGAGCTCAATTAGAGCGTTTAATGAGGTCGTGGTCTGTGTGATTCCACGAAGAAACCCCTCCTCTGCTTTTAGACTTCCTGAATGAAGTCAATTAACCAGCTGTGTGTGTGTGTGTGTGTGTGTGTGTGTGTGTGTGTGTGGCTGTGTTACTGTGTGTGTGTCTGTGTGTGTGTCTGTGTGTGTGTGTGTGTGTGTGGCTGTGTTACTGTGTGTGTGTGTGTGTGTGTGTGTGTGTGTGTGTGTGTGTGTGTGTGTGTGT
>JAGRRF010011196.1:511975-523272 GCA_019097615.1 Morone chrysops
CAGAGGCCATGAAGCTGCTGCACATACAGCATTAACTTTTATTTGTTTGTCAGTAGAATTATATTTAAAGTTCAAATCCTCTGTTCAAGACACGTTTTTAAAAAAAGTTCAATAAATGCATGATCATGAATGTTGACAGAAATAATTCTGATTTTTGCCGTAATTGAACAGTAATGAAACACTGCTGGACCAGCCGGCCTCAGAGTGTCTCTCCTCCACAGACGGAGAGTTTGTCCAACGTGTGCTCTGATTTTCTGTTTGTACCTTTGTGATCTCGTTAAAGCGCCGACGTTACTCCGTCTCAGCTTCATGCTAACGAGCGATACAGCAGAACTCCTGGACAACCTGGAAGTTTAGAGACTAGTTCTGGAATTAAACGGATAATGTTTATTGGATTTGAGCTCCTCACTCAGATCGCTGACATAAACCTGGGTGAGTACAAACTGAACAACGTTGAAATCAGTCAGTGGAACCTGAGACACTTCAGCTTTAAAGGAGGAGGAAGAACACCGGTGGGACGAACTTAATGAGTGACGTTTAATGTTAAATTTACCAGAAGGCCCCAATAATGAAGAAGTTTCTCCTCACTCAGTAACTAAACCCAGCTATAGGACGTCTCTGTACAGACCGCACTCTGTAGTTTGTGATCGCTCTGATTCATATTTATTACCTGCATCAGAGCTGTGACATCACTTCCTGTTACGGAGGCGTGTAAAGTGAGCGAAGCTTCAAAGGACGAGGAAGTTATTTCTGAACATAAAGCGCGTTTGATTCCTGCTACTTACAGGAACATATTAATCATATTAATTACAAAAATAAATGATTATTTTTAACAAAATGAGACTGAAACAGATTCTTTTATCTCTCAGACAAAAATAAACTAAATATATTTTCACTTATTTTCTTTATCAAATGAAAGAATCTGATTTTGTTTCTGAGATAAACAACAACGCGCCTCCTATATTCTCGTACGTTCTTTCTTTTTCTGATTTGAAGTCGCCAAACCTTCGATTTTAAACCGGATGGTTCGTCCTCAGTGGACCCTGCATAAGCCCCGCCCCCTTTCTGCTCTGTGCTCCAATCACAGTCGAGCAGGCCTCAACTTCCTCCTTTTACTGTACTTAGATATGCTATATGCTAAGCTAATCTATGTTGAAAAGAACCACATTGTTAAAAAATAAACATTTATATGGTCACATCTTAAGTTAGCTAATGTTAGCAAAATACTAGCTAATTGATAATGTAGATGAGTTGGTTAGTGTTTTATTCTGTAAACTAGGCTAGCTAATCTACAGCTAATTTTAGCGAGCTAGTTAAATCTAATAACTTATCAAAAGCTAACTGCTAATTAATTAGTTAGCGTTTTACAAACATTAGCTAATAAAATATGTGACTTGTCTCTTTTATCTTTTATCGTCTTTATAAAGTGGTTCAACACAGATTAACCTAGCATGTAGCATATCTAAGTGCAGGAAAGGAGGAAGTTGATTGAGGCTAGCTCGACTGCGATTGGAGCACGGAGCAGAAAGGGGCGGGGCTTACGAAGGGTCACCGGCGTGATACAGCCGCTGAGTGCTGCAGCGCCCCCTGCTGTTTGAACAGTTCTCATTAAGCTCCTACGGTGGAAAAGTTCCGATTGGTGTCTCCACACTAAACCCCGCCCCCACATCATGACCCCGCCCATATGCATCATGGTCCCGCCCACACCTCTCATGGCCCCGCCCCCTCTCCTTCAACCTGCTGCAAAAGAAAATTAGAATTTTTTGATCAAGTGCTACTTTTACTTTTAATCTGAGACTGTACAGCCGCCAACTCTCTGCTCTCTCACACACACACACACTCTCACACACACAGTGTAAGTTGTGTATGTTACGGGGGGGGGGCACTGTGTGTGTGTGTGTGATTGGATTTTTTTTTTTTTATTTAACCTTTTATTTCCTGCAGGTTAGTCCAGGTGAGATCAGGGATCTCGTCTCCATGGCGACCTGGCAGCGAGAGACAAACACAGCAGGTGATCTGAATGCTCCTCCTGACTTTACTTGATCCATGAACATTTTAAACCCTGAGTGTGTGTGTGTGTGTGTGACGCACCGCCGTGTTCAACAATGCAACTGGTCGATGAGAGCGGTCCACCTGCGGTCCACCTGCGGTCCACCTGTCTCCCGCCACCTGTACAGCTCCATTCTTTGACTTTTAGACGTGATGATGTAATTAAAGAGCTTTGAGAGTTTTTCTGTGATCGGGTTGAAGTTGTCGGAGATTATTCGGGGGACGATCTCGTGCAGAAATGTTTCTTTTGAAGCTCGTTAAAAGTTCTGAATCTCTTATTAGAAAGTGATGTACAAACACACTCAGGTAGTCGTTTAGATTCAAATAAATAATTTATGGTTGTTTGGCTGTTCGGTGTTTGAGTTCATAAATAAGTTCTGGTTAATAAAAGGCAATTCAGTGAGACAGGTTTACACATTATTATTATTATAATATATTTAATACATATAAAGTCACATTTTAGGTTAGCTGCTGCTAGCAAAGTGCTAGTTGGCTCCTTAGTGTTTTGCTAATCAGATGTAACTAGCTAACAGTGTAGATTAGTGAGCTCGTCAGTTAAATGTGATTAACAAAACTTACCAATGTACAACAATCCTTAGGTAGCTATGGAATACATGTGTTTCTGGTTATTGATCATCATTCGTCTTTCGGGCTGTTTGGACTGGAATAGTTTTTACTTTAAGATCGTAAATAGTCATAAATTGAGCTGCGTTTATAGTTAAAGAACTTTCACAATCTTCAATCAGGCAGCAACAAACATATCTAATAAATATATTAATCATTGAATCAGTTATAATACTAAATGCAATATTCTATATAATAATAATAAATAATATTTCTATTAGTCTCGTATTTAAAAATAATTCATTTTTTTGTTTAAACCGGCATCAGTCCCAATCATACATATCAAATAAATAAAATTTTAAAAAAATTATTTAACCCTTAAATTGCCAAGTTGTTTTCATGATGCAACTTAATTTTATTGTCTAAAAAACACAATAAATGATTTATTTTCAATATACTAACTATATTATTACTACTGGATTATTGTGAAAGATGTGAAGATGTGAAAGATTAGCAGCAACATTTATTTACGTGTCCTCTATCGGAAAAAGCTGATATTTCCTCCATTTGCCATATATGGTAAAATGACATCATCAGGAAGGACAAACCTAAAAACCACGAGCCTCAAATGAAGCAGAGAAATGAGAAGATGTTTTATAGTTTTTATTCGAGCAGGATCAGAAATAGTTTCAATCTGCACATTCTTAGGGACATGAACAGGTTTATTTTAGGTCACCTTTATAAAAGGATAATAAATCAACAACATGTATGAAAACACATTAATGCTGCAAAGTAACTTTAATAATAATAATAATAATAATAGTAATCTGATACAGTGACATAATCCAAGAATCACAATATTAAAGTAACTTGATTACTTTTGGATTCCCTCAACACCAAATATGCAAATAAAGAGAAAATATCAATATTATTGATGAATTCTATAAAACAGAACCATGTGTCCTGCTGATCATCTCTACTTTTACTAATCTGTAATCAGATTACTGGTTTTTGTTCTGTAACTGTAATGGATTACAGTTATCTTTTTCAGTATTCATCCAAACTCATTTCACTGAACTCTGCTAGAAATACTCGAGTTCAGGACCTGAATTCTTCTTGTGTGAGTTCATTGTGTGTTTATATCAGACGTCCAAACACTTTAATGTCCTGCAGTCTGTGAAACATTAATCATCTGACTGTGTTTACATTCCTGCAGCTTTATAGATCCAGATCTGATCCAGATCCAGATCAGATCTCTGCTGGACACAGCAAGCACTGTGAGAGTGTCTCTCATTCCTCTATTTTTCAGAATGTGTACAAAGCAATCAATGGATCAATAATAATCAGATTAATCCGAAATAATCTTTAATGGTTCAAAATGAGCTTGAGCGACTAAGCAATAAAATCCTGCTTTTACATGAATGAGTCAGAATAATCCAACATCATGTTTAACTACAGTTTACTGTTTATACTCACTGACAACATCTTATTTTATCTTATCTTATTTTATTTTATTTGATCTTATTTTATTGTATCTTATCTTATTTTATTTTATCTTATTTGATCTTATTTTATTTTATCTTATTTAATTTAATTTGATCTTATTTAATTTAATTTGATCTTATTTTATTTTATTTGATCTTATTTTATTTTATTGCTCATGAATTATTTTAATACACAGTATTTTTTACAGTGTGGTATTTTATTGTCTATCCACTGCAGATAAACAATTAGGTTTATGGGGGTGATGGTTGAGGTTTTATTGGCCTCAGTGGATCAGGACTCGGTCACATTACATCCCACGTGGACCAGGTTCTGGTCTGAGGAGGATCAGCAGCTGACGTCTGTGAGGAGACTCTCAGGCGGAGCGTCGTCCTCTAATGAGGACAGAGGGATTCCTCCGCCACTTATAAACCGCTGCTGCTGCTGGAGGAGGACACAGACTGCAGGACCAGTTTCACCAGGACCAGTATCAACAGGACCAGTATCACCAGGACCAGTAACAACAGGACCAGTAACAACAGGACCAGTATCACCAGTAGGTTTGTTGCTTTGTGTTTTCAGGACTTGGTTTCTTTCTCTGTAACAATCACAGCTGATGTTGAGTTTGCAGTTCAGAGCAGTCTGGGGTTCAGGCCGGTCTGAGGTTTGGGGCCCTCTAGTGGTCATTAAAGGTTAAACAGAAGTCTGATTTAAGCCTGAAAGCATTGAATCCTGATTAGTTTTCTGAACTCAGTGGCTGTTCGGTGTCAATGACAGCAGATTGATTGATTACCCATCAGGCCGAAGGAGATTAAATTATTTCAACTGTCTGTACTGTCGACTGAACTAAAGCTCTGATACTGTTCTCATAATAATAAAAATTAATAATAAAACATTTATTTTAAACAGCACTTTAAAAGATACTTTACCTTTACATGGTGACAGCAGAGACAACCTCAATATAAAACCTACAGCAGACGTTATGTAAGCGGTCGGTTGTCTGTTAGAACAGACAATATTTATTAGTATATCGACCCAAATGGATCACTGTGTAAGAAAGACAAATTTCTGTTTAATGGAGAATTTAAATGATTCCATGTTTTAGCTTAATGAGCCGATATTGAGCTGTGTTTCTTAAATCTTAAGTGTCTCAGATTTTCCTACAAATGAATTTCAGAGAGAAAAACCTGAAACCTGAAGCAGGTCCACTGCCCCGAATGTTCTGGGGAGAAAAGGCTGCCTTTCGTGGTGCTTTTTGTTTGCACACACAAACTGTATCTAGTAGCCACGAATTAAATCAACAAAAGTATTAAAGAATTTTAACCCGTTGTCCCGAATTAATCCTAAAGGAACAAACTATCGTAGAGCCGAATTAGTATTTTAAGCGCTGGACGGTCCTCTATATATACAACGTTGCTGTAAATGTTGCTGTAAATGTTGCTGTACTTTGCTGTACGTTGCTGTATACGTTGCTGTATACGTTGCTGTACGTTGCTGTATACGTTGCTGTACGTTGCTGTACGTTGCTGTATACGTTGCTGTACGTTGCTGTACGTTGCTGTACGTTGCTGTATACGTTGCTGTACGTTGCTGTATACGTTGCTGTACGTTGCTGTACACGTTGCTGTACAGTTTCTCTCTGTGTGTTTAAGGAAACATGGGACGAACACCTGAGCTCGACCTCAACACCTCCGTCTGGCCCCACCCCTGCATTAACGCCTCCTGTCAGCCTCCAATCAGAGCAGAGTGTCCATACTGCGTGGCTCAACTGATCCTTATCGCCATGGTAACCACCTCCCTCAGCGCCGTCACCGTCATTGGCAACACGCTGGTGATCCTGTCCATCATGGTTAACCGTCACCTGCGGACCGTCAACAACTACTTCCTGTTGAGCCTGGCGGTGGCTGACCTGATCATCGGCCTGGTCTCCATGAACCTGTACGCGCTCTACCTGCTGTGGGGCCACTGGCCCCTGGGGGCCACCGTCTGCGACATGTGGCTGGTTATGGACCACGTGGTGAGCAACGCCTCTGTCATGAACCTGCTGATCATTAGTCTGGATCGGTACCTTTGTATGACGCGGCCGCTCAGCTACCCGGTGTGGCGGACAGGCAGGATGGCCAGTCTGATGATCGGAGCCGCCTGGTTGCTGTCCTTCATCCTCTGGGCCCCCGCCATCCTCAGCTGGCAGACCATCAATGGCAAACGAGTCATCCTTGATGGACAGTGTTACATCCAGCTCCTCGCCAGCCCCGCTGTCACTTTGGGGACGACTCTTTTGTCTTTTTACCTGCCGGCGCTTGTCATGATTATTCTGTACAGCCGCCTGTCCGCCGCCAGCCGCAGTCGACTGGGAGTGCTCCGGTCGGAGCGAGGCACGCTCAGAACATCCAGTCCGTCTGTGAAAGACTTTCTCTTGAAGCGCCGGAGCCTTGTCACCAGTGAACTCGGCTCAGACGTGTCTCTGAACCAATCAGACTCCAGCATTACGAAGCCCAGAAGGAACCAGAAAGTGTTCAGAAGTCTCGGCGACACGTCAGAGCCGACAGACGGACTGGACGTCCTGAGCGTGCCTCACTCCGACCGGAGCGCACTCAGTCAGTCAGACTTCAGTATGCCTGCCCCGCAGTGTCACCCTCGGACCGCTGCCAACCACCCCAGAGACGAAGACTACAACAAGATCGAAACGGACTCCTCGTCCAACGCCGATCTCCACAGGACGGCCTCTGCAGCTTTCTCCGGTCCAGGCTTCAGATCTCAGGAAAAACGGCGGCGTCGAGTGATGGCGAGGGAGTGGAGGGTCACCAAGACCATCCTGGCCATCCTCCTGGCCTTCATCCTCACCTGGATGCCGTACAACATCATGGCTGTCATCGCCACCTTCTGTCACGACTGCATCCCCATCGAGCTGTGGATCACCGGATACTGGCTCTGCTACATCAACAGCGCCATCAACCCCGGCTGCTACGCTCTGTGTAACGTCACCTTCAGGAAGACCTTCTGCAGCCTCCTGTGCTGCCGCGGCAGGAAGCTGCACTGAGACTGTCCTGGTGTCCAGCAGGTGGAGGAGGTCTCAGTGTTCCCCAACAGACAAAAGACTCTGAGATCACTCAGCGATACTAAAGTTCAGATTCAGTTTAAAGTCCACGCAGAGGCAGAACTTCCATCACGTTGTTACGCTTAAAATTACCCATAAAAACCACCAACGTCCTTTTTTACATCAACATTAAACATCTGGCAGTTTGTAACAACAGCTGCAGGTTTATTTTCATTCCCTTAACTTCAGACGATGTTATAATGTTACTGTTTGTATTTTTATGCTAATATTACTGTAAACGTTACTTGTATTAAAGGGGACGTGCTTTTAACTCGGGCTGTCGTCCATGTTTTGGGACACTGTCCACCTGTTAGCGCTATCACTACTGCTAGCTGCTGTTTCTGACAGGTGTCTGTCAAAGGTTGAGTGCTGCAACCTCTAAACTGTCATTTTACTGGTTTCCAGCTAGTTTCATTTCTGAATACTGAAAATGTCTGTAAAGCCGTCATGACAATGCAGCGATGTGTTTTCTAAAAACCTCATTAAAAAAACAATTGGCTGTTAGCTAAATGCTAACTGATTCCAGGGTTTTAGGACTCTATGTGCACTCTTAAATAAAATGGCAGACAATAAGACAATATAGAAAATATTATGGACACAGTTCTGGATCCACATGTCAACAAATGCTGTCATGCTAAAAGCTAACATGCTAGAACCATGTTAACTAATCTGGTGGATAGCGTACATATAAATATGGTTTTGTGCGTTATTATCACGTGATTGTGTTAACATTAATGAACAGACCAAACTCTTCACCAAAACAATGTACAGTATTTATTTGTTCATTTATACAAGTCTCATCTTGCAACGTCAATAATCTATAGTTCAAAAAATAGATTTTATAGAGGATCAGAACAGAAGTCTTTATAATCCAGCGGAGCATCGAGGACGGTTTCCTGAATGTCTGTTGGATGTTAATGTAACTTCAGCTACTGTAAAAGCTTTTAGGACTATTTGTTAAAACCAACTATCAGCTATCAGGACAGAATTATTGGTTATTATCTAAAGGGAAGATTCTGGAAAATAATCCAAATAAACACAAGAACATCAATAAGAGTAATAAAAGTCAAAGGAACAACGGAAGGTGGTAGTTGTGTTTTGGAGGAGTCTCTCGGTTGGTTTGTGTTGGATGAAGGAGGGAAGACGATTGTTCAGCTGGAGGAAGAGAAATGAATCCTGCCGTCTTCTGCGTCTCATTTCATCCTTTAGTTTGACTTCTTGTCCCCTGGAAGGAAAAGAAACGAGTTCATTAATGTCCCTTAGTGCTGATCAGTTCCTGCAGGAGCTTGCTGACCGTGGTCGTCTCATTGAGTCTCAAACTGAAGCTCAAAGTCAGTTTTATTATTTTACAACAAAGCTGTAAAAATAGCAGTTGTTTAAAATACTTTGATATATAATATATATTATCAGTATTTTATGACATTAACTTTGTAAGAACTTTCACTGAAGTACAAATTGGAGATAGTTGTACTTTTCTTACATTATACTATAATATTATTAATATTAATGTTCCACTACATTTATTTTCAGTAGTATGATGAATATCATTATTCTGCATTATGAGTACTTTTACTTTTGGTACTTTTACTGAAGTAGATCTGAAAGCGTCTTTGGGTCTCACCTCTGGTCTTCTTGACTTTTGGGGAACAGGGTTTGGACACCTTGACGGTGTTGTCACAGTTGGCATTGAACAGCGCTCTCTTCAGCGTTCCTGATCGGCTCTTGGTATTAGAGACGGCGTCGCAGGATCCCCATGGCCCGAACTTGTACTTGCAGTCGCCTGCAGGAAATACGCAGAACATTTAAAGAAGAAAAAGAAGAGTTCCAGCGTTTAATGGTTAACACCATGAACACAAAGTTCATTCTAATGTATGACCACTGTAACTGACCACGTTCAGTTTGTCCTCAGTTCAAAACATCAGGAAATGTCCTGAGACAAAGTGTCATAATATGCAGTTCCAGTAGTGGCCACTAGAGGCTGCCAACAAAGCACACCATGGTGAATGTGACGTGTCTCTTTCACTCAAAACATAAGTTCACTTGAAATATTTGTATTGGTGGTTACTGTAAAACTTCTAATAACAGCCTGGGCGATGATTTGATTCCTTCAACACAAACTATTTCCTTTAAAATGTCGTATGAATAAAGGTTTTCTCATGTTTTACTGTTACAGAAACAAGGTTTGAGAGTTTAACACCATAAAATCTACAGACATGTTTTACAGTGTGTACTGGGTCAGAGATTCTTACAGCGGCGGGTTGAAAATGCAGATTCTGGATTAATCTAAACTACTTCAGGTTAGGGTTGTTTTATCTGAGCTCCTGAAACATGACACACTGCCCTCTACAGGAGGCAGAATAAAGGATCTTAAATCAGCAGCCCAGATCCTCTGGGCCTCCGTAGGTTCGTTTACCAGAAGCATTCAGTGTGTGTGTTTGTGGACTCACTGATGGCTTTCTTCCAGTTGCAGGGGATCTTGCAGGGAATCTGCTCGGTGCGATCCTTGCAGGTGGACTCCCTCTCGCCCTCGCCGCAGTCTCCGTCATTCGGGATGCACTTCCCGTACCGAGTGTCATCAGCGGAGCACTCTGAGGCCGGTCGCTTTTCATGTTTACCAGCTGCTGGAACAGAGACACAGAGCGTTAACGTCTGACAGATGCTCTCCAGATGGTTTCAGTCCACAGCCTGTAGATATTGTTGGTTTCCAGAGTTTAATGTTTAATACTTTTGTTACAGATGTATTTATTCCCCAGAAAACATCTTGACTTTATCTCAGAGACTACAAAGACCACAACAAAAACAGGTAATTCCACTTTAAATGAAGCTCATTAAAGCATGCCGTGTTCTCAGTGACTGGAATTCTCTGGGAAATAGGATAAACTACAACTTGTTTCCACGTCACTCACGCTCCGAATACAGAACGAAGCTCAATAACATTTAGTTCATTTACTTTTATTACTGTTTGTTTATCTGACACATAAAGTACAAACAGTCCCAACACAGCAAATATTGATTACACATTTACTTGAGCATCAATAATCAATAATATGTCACAGAGTCCTTTTACTTTCTTTCTTTCTGCAGATTAGACACAGACAGGCAGACAGACAGACAGACAGACAGACAGACAGGCAGACACACAGACAGACAGACAGGCAGACACACAGACAGACAGACAGACAGACAGACAGACAGACAGACAGACAGTACAGTGTTTGTATTCTGTTGTTTCTGAGTTTCACTGCGAGCTGCCAAACAAACAAAGTCAAACTGATCTCAGTGAATACGACATCAGATTTATTACGTTAGGCTCAAAGAGAAAAGGAACACTGTAGTTAATTAAATATCTCACCTTTGTGACCTTTGACCCTTTTGTTGGCCTCTGTGGTGAGCGTCAGGGCCAGGAGCAGCAGCAGCGTCACTGAGAACAAACTTCGCATTCTGCAGAGACACAGACAGACAGACAGACAGACAGACAGACAGACAGACAGACAGGATGTCTTTAATCTGAAAGGACTGAAAGGACTCTGCAGCTTCATTTATTAAAAAGAGTTTGATTATTGGCTGAAATATTAAACTGGTTCTCACAATATTTGATTTATTTGACCTTTATTTACCCAGGAAGTCTCCTGAGATACTCAGAGAGGAAAGTAAAAGTGGGTCAGCTGTTAGCTGGAGACACTGCGACCAATCAAAGTCGTCCTGAATCTAAAGAGATCAGGTCTGTTTGTTCACATCTGACTGAGTTATGGCTGAAGAGGATGAGTTTGAGACCACAGATCCGGATGCTAAAGGACCACAAAGAGACGCTGAAGGTTAAATGTGTCTCTTTAATCTGGTGGTCTTGCTCCTATGTGGTGGTGGGGGGGCCAGTGGGGGCCCATTGTCTCATAATGGGGCCATGAAGGGCCAGAGCTGCACCTTCGAGCTCGTCCAACAAGGTGTCTGAATGTGTTTGTTCTAATCTGATCCTGTCGTCTGATTGGTTGACGGGATGTTGAACAGTAGCCTGATCTGGTCCGCTTGGGCCAGATGGTCCAAATATCAGCTCGGCCCCCCCAAATCTCAGAACACTTAAGCCAAATAATCTGACTATTGTAGTCCC
>JAGRRF010011196.1:567437-577658 GCA_019097615.1 Morone chrysops
CACCATGGCAGGAGGCTCCACCTGTTGCTATTAGCTAACGGCTAACTGCTGCTAACGGACTGGAAGCTGGAGGCAGCGGTGCTCCCGGCGCTCCCGGCACTCCAAAGCTCCTGTTCTAGAGACCAACACTGCCCCGCTATTCTCAGCTCCCGGAGTCACCTGATAGGACTGCTGAGTTAGCTGCACCGCTAACCAGCTAACCACTAACAACAAGTAGCTACGGCTATATTGTTTACTTTTACTGCATGAAGAATACTAAAGACTGTTTTACTTAAAGCCCTCGACTGCTTCTACAGAGGAGGAGGAGGAGGAGGAGGAGGATGAGGAGAAGAAAGAGGAGAAAGAGCAGGAGGAGGAGGAGAGGAAAGAGGAGGAAGAGCAAGAGGAGCTGTGCAGTGACATATTCCCATCAGGCTGTATAAACGAGGGAGTTTAATTAATTGCGTGCAATCCATTAATAGCAGCTATAATTAGAGGAGATTAAAGGACCACCTGACTGAACCTGGATCTGCTCTTTTACCTTTTTACTCCCAGAGGAGATTTCATTACCTCACACTGCACCCAGAGAGGTACTCCTGTAATCAAGTAACAGTACAACTAATACTCCATTACAAGTCAAAGTATTGTTATTATTATAACCAAAATGTTCTTATCAAAAGTAAAAGTACTCAGCAGAATGGACTGTTATTATGTTAGAATGGATTATATATTATACTATATTATTATATTGTACTATAACATGTTATATTGTATTATATTATTTTATATTATATTGATTATATTTCACTACACTATTAAATACTCAGAGCATTTAATATTGGGCTTCCTAAAGTAAAAAATGCAGCAAAAGTAAAAATATTTACATCTGAAATAATGTAAAAGTATAAAGTAGCATTAAGTGGATATACTCTATTAAAGTAACTCCAAACATTACTGTAGTACTTTATCAGAGTTACTGTAGTACTTTAGTAGAGTTACTGCAGTACTTTATCAGAGTTACTGCAGTACTTTATCAGAGTTACTGTAGTACTTTAGTAGAGTTACCTTTATCAGTTACTGCAGTACTTTATCAGAGTTACTGCAGTACTTTAGTAGAGTTACTGCAGTACTTTAGTAGAGTTACTGCAGTACTTTAGTAGAGTTACTGCTGTACTTTAGTAGAGTTACTGCTGTACTTTAACAGCACAGTGACTAACAGACACACTGATGTTACTCAGAGATCAAACAGGAAGTCAGAGTGCAGCTCAGTTTGACCTCCTGGAAACAGCACTCAGTACTGAGTGTGTACATGTACTGTGAGTGTGTATAGATAGAAGTCTCTATGAATAAAGTATGAGAACACTCACTGCTCCTGTTCTCTGATGGATGGTTTTATAAACTGTAATTCGTCTGATTCGTCTTCAGGTGGCTCATTGTGTCAGATCAAAAGTCATAAACTCAATATAAAGTAATAAAGATGAATAAAAAGGATTTTTTTTGTATTTTGCATTTATATTCTAACTAATGATTAATGTAAATTAGCTAGTTAGCTAGCGTTATGCTAACATTAGCTGACTTAAGATGTGACTATATATTTGTCTCTTATCTTTTAACCATCTTGAAAATGTGGTTGTCTTTTCAACCCAGATTATCTTAGCATATAGCATATAATATGTACAGGAAAGGAGGAAGTTGACTGAGGCTTGCTCAACTGTGATTGGAGCACAGAGAAAAAGGGGGCGGGGCTTATGAAGGGTCACTTGTGATGAAAACATACGTTACATCAGGCACTAATTGTCCTCCATATAGACAACAAAATAATAAAATGTATTCACTCATTCACAATACATTTATTAACACCATCAATATAAATATTATATTATAATATTATAAAGCTAAGTGCAACCTGGTATCTTATGGCGGACGCAGCCAGTTGCCTGCAGAGAGCAGAAGAGCTTTTAATCAAATCACTGACCTGTCTGCAGGAAGCAATATGGCCAATAATAAAACCTGATGTTATAGAGGAGATCCTCGACCGACCAAATGTTCACATTTCACAAACTGCACTCAGTAGATTTTTGCTTAAAACATGACAGTTGTGTATTTAATGTTTCATCCAAATAACAAAACTTGTAATGTTTTAAGTTTTTAATGTGAGAACTGTCACAGTAAACTGTTGTTCGGCCAAAACAGGACATTAGAGACTATCACTATAATAGATATTTTTAACTAATCTGACGGTTTTTAGATAAAATGAAGATTGATCATGAAAATAAATGTGAGCCCTGCTACCAAACTCCATTCAGATTTTTGCTGTTTTTTGCAGTTTAACCCTGTAAAGCAGCGACACTGTGGAGCCTATACAGACACTGAACTAAATACTGTGACATTTGTTGGAGAGATTTTAACACTTTGTTGATAATCAGTTATTGATTTGGTGTTTGGCCCTCAGTGTCAGCAGAAGACGTTAATGACTCACAAACCATCGTGAAACCCACAGTTTCATAATTTCTTTTAGTTTATAAACTGTTATATTTGTTAAATGTGTTTCAGCAATTCTTCTGGTGATAATCGGCTTCATAAGACGTCCTGCTTCACTGACCAACAGTCCTGAAACCTAAAAATATTCTATTGACTAAAACCTAAGAAAGAAAAACATCAGATTTGTCCTTTGTCGGTGTGAGCTGCTGAATCGGCTCTGAAAAACATTCTGATCTGACAACTGACGGTTGAAATAATGAAACTGGCTGTTTTTTCCCCGTCGGTTGTGGTTGGTTTCACTATCATTTCTAAGCCTATTTTAGACTCGTCTCTGCTGATACTGATCTCACAGTTTGTTTTGTACGGTGTCGTGGTCCAGCTGTTTGAATTCAAGGTCAAACTCCCGTTGACAACATCTGTATGGGCTCCATAGTACCACTGCGTTAAACTGATAAAAACAGCTCAAATTTGAGTGGAATGGTTTTGAAGTTTCACTGTGACTCTTAAAAACCGAAAGTTTCAAGATTTAATTCATTAAAACAAAGACAGAAAATCAGCAAATTCTCACATTAATGAAATTGAAACAATCAGCACAAACTTGTCAAGAAGTTCTGTAGCAGAAATCACTGCTAGTGTCACTGCTTTAGAGGGATAAACCTTAAAAATGGCAAAATGTAAAGGGAGTTTGGAATTACTACTACAAAATGTCCAAACATGCCAGTCAAAGCTCCTCATGTCTTCAGATGTCTCATTTTGTCCGACCAACAGTCTAAAACCCAAAAATATTCTACTTTTAATAACAAAAGACAGCAAATTCTTTAAATCCTTTGTTGTGGTAACTTTCACTATCCTCTGTCGATATCAAACTCCTGCTGATAACATCTGTATCCATACATACCACTGCATTAAACTAATTAAAACAGCTAAAATATAAATGGAGTTTGGAAGCGAAATGGTGAAAAACAACCATCATCAAACTTTTGTCCACCATTTAAAGATTTAAGATTCAGTTGACTAAAAAAAGACAAAGGAAAGCAGCAAATTCTCACATTTGTGTAACCGAAACAATCATCACACTTTGGCAGACTTGTTCAGAAGCTCTGTTGATGGAGATCACTGCTAGTGTCACTGCTTAAGAGGGTTAAACCACAAAAATGGCAAAAATGTAAAAGGAGTTTGGAATGGTGACTACAAACTGTCCAAACATGCCAGTTAGAGCTCCTCAGAGTCCTGTCTGCATCAGAAATATTCATTATTCAAGTCATTTCAGCATTAATTTTATTATTCTTTTCTATTCCTCAAACCATTGTAAGAAATACTTTAGTTAATTAATTAATTACATTAATTAACACATAATACTATCAAAATAGTAAATAGTAACACTTAAACTCGTTAAAATTTTATTTTAAATGATGTTTTCCTGTAATATTTAGTGTCAGTATCAGTCTGCTACGTAGCCACATTTATGAACGTATCACATGCATACATCCGTTATTAGGTAGGAGTCAAACTGTGATGGTGAGCTCATTTATTGAACAAAGATCATTAAACTCACTGACGTTACACTGAATTGTCTTTTTGACAAGCTGTGGCAGTTCCTAAAATATAATTATGTTAGGAATTATACATTATTGTTTTTTAAATTAACATTTAAAACAATCTGAAGTACCTGCTGCAGCGCTCCAAAGTACCCCTAGGGGAACCCCCATTTGAGAATTGCCTGAATTGGACCAAAAAAGGTGCCAGCACTTGAATTCAGCACAACATAACCTTAATTATTTAGCTGTTTTTCATCCTTTTTAACAAGGACATATAGCATTAAGCTAGCTGTGTTTACATGGAGATGTAGCACTGCGGAGGTCTGAGGTTTGGGGGCATCAAAGTTAGTTATTTTTGGAAATTATGGAAAAAATACTGAAACCTCGGTGCCCTCAGTGGCGAGACAGAGGTGGCAGTACTCAATAAGAAGTAACGGTGCTCAGTACGGGTGAGTTCTGGTGAGTTCTGACCCATTTCAGGCTCTAATTCAGAAACTGCTGCTTGAATTTTGATGGAAATATTGTCAGAATATGATTGTGTCCTATGAGAGGACTATTTGAGTTTGAGACCTCTGCCCCGAGGATATTCACAGCCTCATGAAAGTGTACAAGCACAAACTAGAGAGCAGTGTCTTTATAGATATTCTGACACTGCTGGTCCCTCACTGAGCATGAACCTGTGGGCTGGTTGAGACTGAAAGGAAGGTGAGATGATCAACTTCACCAGTGAATTACATCATCCAAAGCTGAACACCCCCCGACTTCAAACTCATTCTGACTCCGCTGGTTGGTATCAATAAAACCGTATCAGTTCCCATCTTTGTATGTAGCTACTGAACCAAAGAAAAAAAAGGAAAAACTACAGCTCGTCCACATAGACCTCTTTCTCAACACACAAACACACACAAACACACAAAGGACAAACCAAACTCCATTAAATTTTCTACTGATTTTAGCAGCGACGTTTCTACAATAACGTCCTGTTTCCAAGTGTAAGCACATCTCAGCTGCATCACTTCCTGTGCAGCTTTAACTGGCTGAAACTCACAATGTGTGAGGAGGAGGAGAAGGAGGAGGAGGAGGAGGTGTGGAGGAGCTGAACTCACCTCCTGCAGAAGATCCTCAGGCCGGTGAAGGTCCTGCTGGCGTGGTGGCAGCGGGGGACGGGGGCAGCAGAGGGCAGCTCGACGTTGGAGGCTGAGGAGGTGGAGGTGGAGGTGGAGGAGGATGAGGAGGCAACAGAGGTGGAGGTGAAGGTCCCCTCTCCTTCATCCTGCAGCGAGGGTTGCTCCTCCTCAGGATCCATGGCCTTGCCTGGGCGAGGTCCCTCTCTCTGCCTGCTGCTCCTCTCACAGACGGAGCTGGTCGGAGGTCAGCACACGGTCTGAGGAGCAGTCAGCCATTCTGACAGCTTCAGACAGGAAGTGCAGCTTCAGATCCTCTGTGTGTCTCAGCTTCAGTTCACACCAGGAAGCATTCAAACAAAGTGTTCCAGCAGCGGGGAGGAAGGAGCAGGAGGGAGGAGGTGGTGGAGCAGAGGGAGGGTGGAGGGGGGGTTCTCTAAACTGGCTTCCTTCCTTCTCCTAACCCTCCCAGCCTGAGGAAGTCTCTCTCCTCCTCATGCTCTCTCTCGCTCAGCAGATCCAGGAAGTTTGACAGAAGAGTGTGTAGAAGGAGGAGCTGCACTTCTCCTCCTCCTCCTCCTCCTCCTCTCTGCGACCTGTTGCTCCTCCACTCCTTTTTGTTTTTGCTTTGCTCTGCTCGCAGTCGTGAGCGTGTGCTGCTCCGTTCACTCTGCCCTCTTTACTTTTATCTCAGCTCTGTGGCTCTCCCTCTCTTTTTTCCTGCGTCCCGCCCACCCCACCGGCCCTCCGTGCTCTGATTGGCCGAGAGGGGAGAGGTGAGCGCTTTGCCACCTGCTGGAGCTTCTGAGGCCGTGCAGCTGCTAAAAAAAGAGGAGGAAATGAACTAATTTTCTCCTCTCCAGAGCTGTGGCAGCAGCAGAGGACTATGGAAGCCGTTTACTGACAGTAAAATAAAAAAACAAGATCAAGTCAAGTCAATTATAATAATAAAAAAATGACAAAACCACCCAAAAAATATGACTTTGTATCTCATAACTTTTATTTCATATTTGTGACATTTTGTCTCCTAACTTTGACTTTTTATCTTCTAACTGTTTTTGATCTCATAATTGAAACTTTTTATTTCATTATCAAGGCTAAGTTTTCATATTATGTTTTTATTTTCCTGGTGTTAATGGGCTTCCTTAGAGGACAGAGCAAACTCCCAAGAAGCAAGCAAGGCCTGCATCCTCCTCTTCCTCTTCTTCTTCTTCCTCTGTTTTAATGCAAACCGCTGCCGGAGGACAAATGCAGCAGTTTAACGGAACAAAATGAACATATTGTGAAGATTTGTGGGAACCGCAGCCTGCCTCTCACTTGGATCACATTTCTGAAGCCCTTCACTGCGATGTGCTCCCCTCCCACAGAGGTTTTACATAAAGACGGTGAACCAGCCCACACTGACAGAGGGAGAGAGTGTTTGTACTGCAGTAAAGCAGAGGTCGCACGGCCGCATCCAGGCCCACGCAGAGCCCTTCACCACGTGCACGTGGCGGCCTCGTCCCCTGGGTTCCCGCTCCGAGGTGGAACTGAAGGGTTATTTTTGACAGCCAATTAAAACAGAGGTGCAGCGGCCAAGAGGACGAGTCTTAAAAAGATCCATCAGACATGTTTAAAGACAAATAACCTGCTTTAATAATCAAAAATCTGTCAGTACAGGATGTAAGTATTCTTCATTTTAAGGTAGAAGAGACAATATGCTGTTGGAAGTTTTCGCTGATCGTTTCTGTTACAAATATTTAAGATAAATCAGTTTTATGATCATACGCTGTGAAGGTTTGGTTTAATCTACCTGGTTGGGTTTAAAATAACGAATAATATCCAATGGTGGCAGCGGGTCCTCTGCTGGTGGAGTCTGCCATGTTGGATTTACATTGGCTTCCACTGTCTCGGGGCGGAGGACTCTCAAAAAGGTCAATGAGAAAAGATGTTTGTTGGTAATTTGAGTGAACTGACCCTTTTTCCACATCAGCCACCTGCAGAGGTTTCCGAGGGACCTGCAGCTTGTACACTGTACGGTACTTGTGATATTGGAGTTTGTGTTATCTAACACTGCGGAGGCCAAACTCTCAGCTCAGGGCTGAAGTGAGTGTTACTGATGCGTCGGCTCAGCCTCAAATGCTTTCAACTTTTATTTCTCCAGAGAGAACGTGTTGGACGGTGGGCTCCTCTCCAGCTGCTCTGTAATGCACCTGTTACAACCTTTATTAATGATTTATTATTATTTAAGCGTTTGTATTAAAGATATTTACAGATATATAAACTTGTTATTAATATGGAGATTTAAATTGACACTATATCTCTAACCTGGTAGTTACGAACGTTTTGGGCTGTGAACCCTCAAAGTGAAGCAGTTTGTGATTCATATCAGTTTATATAATGTTTAATTTCAACCTGATGCTTTTTTGTGCTCAGTTTCACTCCTTTAATTTAGGCTTTTTAAAAATATTGTTATTTTCAGAATAAATGCTGAGAAAAACCATCAGTTTGGATGTGAATTGTACTACATTAGGTTTGTAACAGTTTGTTAGTTACATCTGAAAGCTAATGTAAGCGAAATGCTAATTTACATCAATTATTAGTTAGCTAGTTGGCCAGTGTTTTGCTAACATTAGATAACTTGAGATTTGACTATATTTATGTCTCTTTATCTTTGAACCATCTTTAAAATGTGGTAGTCTAACAACATTAGCCTAGCTTATAGCATATCTAAGTACAGGAGGGAGCTGACAGTGAGGGTGACTGGAGGGCAAACATAATCCTGCACACTGGACCTTTAATTCTCTGGTGACCCTTCAGAATAATCTTGAGACCCTTTGGGGGTCTGGACCCTCAAGTTGGGAACCACTTTATTGTGTGCAGCCATTTAAAGACTTTAATCAATTTACCTCACCTTCTGGGTCCGTTTTTATTCATATTAATATATACTACTACTTTTATTTATTTATATTATCATGCATAACTCTATGACGCGTGATCCAGGGCCAGGACCAAGACCTGGACCAGGACCAGGACCAGGACTTTCATCAGACAACAGTGAAAGAGGGGAGACACTTTAACTTTCTCTTTACTGGAATAAAACCCTTTTTGTTTCACTCACTGTTTCTCTCTCCAGCCACACACACACCTTCTCTGAAAGCTGCTGAAAGGGATGCTGGGAAATGTAGGCTCTAACCTCTAACTGCTGTAGTTTGAAGCAGGTCGATGGAAGGTTGGCACTTTATCACAAAATATCTCCTCAGACAGCCAGCAGAGAACTTTAAAGGACTGAGACTCAGAGCGGAGAGCGCCATCTAGTGAAGACAGAGCAACCACTTCTTCTTCAGATGATCCATCAAGAGACAATTAACTCCTTCTTATTATTATTATTATTGTGTTTATGCAAATACAGACTCATAGTAAGTAATGCAGCTAATTGAGCTAAGCTAGCAGCTACAGGCTGACTACATGATTTAATATTACAGTAGCATGTTTGATTGTTGGTAGTTTGCTCTCAATCTGTTTGGTTGCACAATAAAGACACAAAAGTGACATAAACAAACATCAGGAGCATCAGGCTAACAGTTAGCATGCTCAACCTGTTCCTCTGCTGGAGGTTTTCACTGAGGAGGTGAAATATGTCTGAAATATATGGTAATGAATTACATCTTTATTTAAAGCTGCAGTGTGAAACATTAAGGAGGATCTATTGTCAGAACTCTAATATAATATTTATAAGTATGTTTTTATTCATGTTTAATCAGCTGGAAAAAGGTTTGTGGTTCTCTAAAATATCATTAAGAATACCTGAAAATACCTAAATAATGACTTTATAGCAGTGTAATAGCACTGTATCATACTGGAGGACGAGACTGATAAAAACACAGAAACAATTATCTTGACATTATTGGTGTTAAATAAATATTATATAAAGTCCATAAGGTTAATAATTGGATGTGAAGAGGTTAAACTGGAGATATTCCTGTAACTCCAGCAGTCTGTACAGAGTTTAAAAAGGGGAACAAAGGGATTTGTTAACAAGTTAAACTGGTCCAGCTCCATTTCTAAACTAAGGCCTGAATCCACCATCTCCTCCTTCCGGACCTGAATCAGGATCAGCTGGATCCGGTTTCTGCAGATGAGCCGGTGTCAGGTTCCTCACCTCGTACATTTAATCTGTATTTAAATACAACTTTGATGTACTTTGAATATTTCCATTTTCTTTTACTTCCACTCAGTAAATCTCAGAGTTACGTACTGTACTGAATGTTAATACAATTACAGAAATATCCTGTGAATTTACATCTTTAATGTAAAATAATTTAGATATTGTTATATGAATACATTGTTGACAGTTTGCTGATGTGGTCTGAAGTGAGGGGTTAACTATGGATGAATAAAATCATGAATATGACATAAAACATGGACACAGAGCGTAATCTCATCAGCCTGCTCGTTTTCAGGCTGATGGCCTCTCTGCTCGGCCTGCTGATGGTTAGTGGCTGTAATAATTGGCCTGGAGGTTACTGTAATATAATTACTGTTCCCAGTAGCACGGACGCATTATGCACTACTGTTAGATCTTCAGTAAGTATATTACACATACTGACCTGGTGAAAACGTGCACGCAGAAAATATCTACAGAATCACTTATGAAAAACGGTAAATATTAAATCGAAATAAAGGATTTTTCCACTGTTTATTAAAATCTCTGCAGGAAGACGGGAACCAGTGACAGTAAAATACCACATACTTTAAATCCTGCATTCAATAATGTCAGTAAAAGTAAAAAAATATTCTAATAAAAATACTTTAAAGGTTCAATACAACAAAAACAAACAGCACAGTGCCAGACTCCATAGATAAAAACATTCATTTTATCTTCAGATCATTGTAACTTCATTCAAAGTGGACAAAGAATAGAAGAAGAGAATAAAACTGTTTCTGTTAGTGTTTCCAACAATCACCAACTCTGGTTTGGTGGAAATAAATCCTTAATTCACAGACGTGATGATGAAATATTCACATAAAACATTAGCTGTATATCAGCTTAGCCAGTTATCTGCAACACGCGCTGAATAACATTAAAGCAAACAGCAAACCGACCAGATGAGTCTGGA
>JAGRRF010011196.1:617407-633309 GCA_019097615.1 Morone chrysops
GAATGAACAAATGTTAACTAAATGCTACCTAACAAGGTAAACTAATGTGGTGCTACAAAGCAAAACACTAGCTAACTAGCTAACTAATACACAATAATTAGCTGGGTAGTTCCTTGATCATTCATTTGGGGTAATTCTACGTACTTGTGGTGGTATGCGTACTTTTACTGTAGTAAAGGATCTGGATACTTCCTCCACCACTGTATGATTAGCTAAGGATATAAAAAGCTGATTTCTTTAATACATTTTTTTCTTCTCTGTGTTTATTTTATGTTGTTTTCAAGGATACAGCACCCCGCCCAGCTCCCAGAAACCTGATCCAGAACCAGGTCCAGACTGCAGTTGCCACCCCGGTCCAGAAGCCTATCAGTCTCGTCAGTCCTGGATCAGCAGGTATCACTGGAACCATGAAAAACGTCCTGTTCAGTCAGTATGTTCTCTTCCAAAGTGTTTCCAACGATGACTTTCCAGATGGTTCGGTGTAACAAGCAAACATTTGACATCGTAATAATAAAGAAACATTTTATGTGCAGTGGCTTCAGTGTCAGCCAGTAATGGCTGCCTGAAGCCTCCTCTCCCTCAGGCGGTTGTTCAGCCGGAGGACAGAGGCTTCCCCCCTGCCCAGCCCTGGTTCCCCCCTCAGCAGAGTCCATCCAAACGCAGGGTGTAAGTCCTCAGCTCACTCATTACTCAAACTAATATCAGCTGTCAGGTAAACCCACCAGATGTAACTTCACTGTTGTTTTAGGGCTGCTGATGTGCTGTTTGACAGCTTCGGTTCAGATGAAAGAATCAATGTCAACCACTTCTTTGAGGTATTTTCACTCAGGACACACTCACACATCATTCAAGTCTTTGTGTAAAGTAAACAAATAGTTGTCTTTCAGGCCATTTGGAGCTCCGGCCTGCACAGGTCCGACCCTCGGATCAGAGAGTGTTTCTTCCACCTGAGGAAACTGCAGGACGCCGAGGGATCAGTGGACAGAAACACCTTCCACAGGTCCTTCCTTAATGTTTGGACTAGATTAATTCTTACTTCTTTTCTCACTGCACTGGCTTCTCACTTTGACTCTATCTGGGTCTTATTGTTTTTCAATATTTGAGGCAAACCATTCCGAAAACAATAATCTACCTCCAATATTTTGCAGATGACACACTGCTTCATTTCCAGATAAAGTCTGATAATCAGACTAGTTGTGGTCGTGTTTCTGGATCTGGTGTCACTGATTTTCAGCGTCTGCCTGTGTTCTGACTTTGGTTGTGGTTTGGTAGTCATTGTAATCCTAATTGCGTTTTCTCATTGTGGTTCTGTGATGGGTTTTTCTGCTGTAGGTGCGTCACAGGATTTGTCTCTCTGATCCTAAAAGCTCTGCAGGGACGATTTGTCATCCCAGATTTTTCCACCTTCACTGAAGAAACTCAGAAATTGTTTTCAAGGTGTCGGCAGCTGTCGTCTGTACAGGTGAGTTCTGCTCTGACACCTGGAGAGGTCAACAATGACTTCTCTCTAACAATTTAAAGGTGTGTAACATTGAGGATGATATATTATCAGAAATGTAATATAATATCCATAGGTATGTTTTCATTAGTGTAATCACCTGAAAATAACATTGGTTGTGTTTTCGTTACCTTAGAATGAGACGTTTTTATCTACATTATATGGTAACCCAGAATGGTTAGTTTGAGAGAATTGTATAAAAACTTGAACTTGTGAACTCATTTCTGATGGATATTCACAGGAAATAATCTGCTCAATATTCATTCAAATCTCTGGTTTTACACAAACTTTCTGAGTTCACTGTTTGGGTTTATTGTACAGTTTTTCAGTCATTCTGTACTGTTATTGATATGCATTGAATATCATATGAAATATCCATAAAATATAGTCACTGAGTCAGTTTACTTAATGATAAAAAAGGGTCCCTTAAGAAAAAAGGTTGGGAACCACTGCTTGAATGTAACTTTAGACCACAAGGGTTTTGGTAGAAACCTAAAAAAGAAGATGTGGGCAAAGAAACAAATTGGTAGGACACTCCCATACGACTGGAGCATATTTTTGGTGCTGCAGGGGAATAAAACCGGGTCAGAATTGGTGAATGAACTCATTTGATCCTTTTTCTTTTTTGTATTTGTTGAATCAGGAGAAGGAAAAGGAGAGCATGGACAGCACTAAGTGGGGTGTCTCAATCTGCACTGTGGATGGGCAGAGGTATGTCGAGTGGCTTCACATCAAAGTCAAGTTTTTGAAAACAATTCTTTTTATGTGATGGCCAGATTGACTAAACCCTAAAATAGTGCCTGAAATGGACCAAAAAAGTTGCCCGTACCCTAAGTCCCAACACATTCTTAAACCCTAAACCGAACATAACCCTACCTTAATCCTTTTGCCATTTTTGTCCATTTTAACAAGGACATTTTCAATGCGGTTTTCTTTGCATTAAGCTAGCTGTGTTTACACAGTAACCAGTCATTCAGAAGTTTTTGAATTACCCAGTCCAAACACTGAAGGGTTTTCGGGGGATCAAAGCATCAAAGTTATTTTCATGAAATTATTTTACTAATTATTAGACTGTTGTATACCTCTCAGAAAAAATAGAAGGTCTGGACTTTGGTGATCTCAGTGGTGGGTATGGCTACGCTTGTCAGAGGTGGCGGTATGCAATAAGAAGTAAGGATACTCATGTGGACAAAAATCCCATTAAAAAGTGCTGTTACTCAGTACTGGTGAGTACTGACCCATTTCAGGCATTTAAGACACTGCCCTAAACTGAGATTCGGGAGTACATCGAGGGATCAGAGGACACAAACAGGTTTTATTTTAATATGAGTAAACTTTGGTCATCACTCCCTCTAGCCTCCAGCACTGTGAGAAAAGTGAATATACAGTAAAAAGGATCTGTCTGTCTGTCTGTCTGTCTGTCTGTGTGTCTGTTAGGTTGTCTTTGGGAGACTGGGCTGGCCCTCTGGTTCTAGGTGAGGTGTCATGGCCACTGGTGTATGGCGTGGCGGTGGACCTGCTGGGTTCTGACCTCGTCCACAGATACGTTGGCGTGGAGGGGTACTCCAGATACGACTCTCCGTTTACTCTCACTAAAACAGGTCCAGGAACAGTCACCTCTGTCTTCCCTAAACTGGTCTGGATTAGTTTTTCTTCTGCTGGGATCATCTTGGCTAGTAGAAAGCTACCGTTAGCTATGTACCACTACATAATTTATTGTTGGCTATTATCAACACCCTTTGTCAGAATACAGAAGTTAGTATCATGGATCACGTTAGCTGGGGAAGCTAACATTAGCCGACTAACATATCAACTCACATAGTATTTTGCTAGCACTAACATTAGTGAGCAAGGTTCTTACATAGAAACACATATAAATCAGTCCACAGGCAGCAGAGGAAGTCACTGCGTTGTAACCCGTTCACTCACTGCTCACACACACTGACTCACACAGAAAATAAAATCTGACATATGGAAGATTAATAATACAAAGTATAATTGGGTCGGGTTGGGCCTGATAGGAGCTCTACTCTCAGCAGGTTGATCATATTCAGAAACAGTAAAATCTTTGCTTCAAAATTCAAGTTTTTGACCTGAGAAAGTAAGTTAAGAAAAAGATAAACTACTATCTGATTAAATCGACCCTGAACAGCAGAGGGCAGTAACACTATTATTCCTGTGTGCAGGGATCCCTCACAGCCCACTCACTGAGACAGGAGCCATCGTTACTACATCTTTACTACAGGTAACTCACTCACCCTCCATCCATTAGCAGTGATATCACTCTAATGCCGTGTACTTTGTGTCTCCAGCTGGCGGGGAGGTTGAGTTCAGAGGAAGAGGAGAAGTACGACTCGGTAAGTGACACAGACAGATGGTAGAATCCGTAAACGTCCTCCCAGAAAGAAACTGACTGTGTGTGTTGGCACTGTAGGTGCTGAACGTCATCCGGAGGCTCTGCAACAAAGAGCATGCCAACTTAAACTGCACCAGGTAACCACACCCAATCACTGACCTGCTCCTGACGTCTGAATCCACCTGCAGCAACCTGAACCCCGAAACACTGAGTACCAGAGTTTAAAGTTAGAAATGTACAGGTCCCCAGCAGTTAGACACTGACAGATACTCAATGTTTCTGGGTTCACAGTGGGGCTCTACAGACTATCTTCAAAATAGTTTCTATATGTAACTTTCAGAAAAAGGTTGGTAATAAAGACACCAAGTTGCTGTTCAGTGAGGTTTTGTTGTTGTTGTTTAGTTATCAGAGCAGCAGGAAGGCCAGTGTCCGACTCCACGCCCTGTCCTTCTACCTGCAGGAGAAAAAGGTAAAAACCCTTCTAAGGTTAAAGGTCATCAATGTCTGCTCTTCCTGCCGTCTCTGACTGATCTCCTGTCTGTCAGTGTTTTCCAGAGAAGGCCGACATTAATGCCGCTTTGGATCTAATGCTGCAGGTAAAACACCTCCAGTCTTCCTTTGGATTTATTGTCTTACATCCCAGCACATACACACACTTTCAGTAGGAACCTGAAGCACATTCACTGTTTGTAAGAGTTTATACCTGTGTAATAACGTTAAACAATAATGTATATAGTTGCTCTGACAAATGTGCCTCCTTTCAGATTCTCTGACACACAGATTATTCATAAAAAACTGAGATTAGAAAAATGTATTTTAAAGTTAAAATCACAGATTTTTACAGAAGAAAGACACATGACAGTTGCATAATGTAACAGACAATATGTTCCTTGTGTTTACATTGACAGGAGAAATTAAAATTCCTACAAGAAAATATTGTATATGTTTTATTCGTGTTTAGCACATCGGGTGCACTGCAGTATTACAACAACAAACATTCGGTCTAGACCTGCTCTATTTGAAAAGTGTCCTGAGATAACTTCTGTTATGAATTGGCGCTATACAAATAAAACTGAATTGAATTGAATTGAATTGAAACATTCACCTTTTTTCACAGATGAAAAAAAATGTAAATCTTAGAAACAAAAATGAACTTGCCTTTTAAGGCTTCTGTATTTGTTCCACATAAATAAAAACATTTTTATTTACATAACTTATGCCGTATTTAACATACAGAATCCACAGGATTCAGAAGTGCCTTTTAAATATTTTGTAGAAATATTTTTTTGGTTGAACAAAAGTGAATCAATGAAACTCTAACTTTGTTGTTCTCTGCTGTCGGACAGTGCGCCTCAACAGAGATCACCTGCGAATCAGGAGCCGCCATGGCTGCTTCGTTAGCCAATGGAGGCCTCTGCCCACTGTCAGGTGACCAGGTGCTGTCGCCAGCGGCAACGCGGAATATGCTGTCCATGATGCAGGTGGCGGGGATGAAGGATTACTCCACGACCTTCCATTACAAGGTCCAGTCTTCATCCAATTCTTCTTGTTTGTTCAGAGTTTCTTTTCACATTCATCTGATTCTCTGAGCTCGAGTTAAAGCTCCTCTATATATCTATCTGATCCTCCTGCTTGTTGCTGCAGACGTCGATACCGGCCGTGTCCAGCAGCCACGGCTCCCTGCTGGCAGTGGTTCCTGGTGTTTTGGGTCTGATGGCATTCTCTTCTGAGTTAGATGCCTGTGGGAACCCCTGGAGGGCCGTCCACTTCTGCCAGGTAACACGTCTGTCTTTAAGCAGGCAGCAGGAAGCAGATTGTTCACTTAGATGTTTGACGTTGATGATTTTTGCTCTGTGGAGAAATGTTTGTAGATCCAGGAACGAAGATAAAGCAGACGATGCTGTTTTTGTGTTTGTAGGAGCTGATATCGACATTTCAGCTGCACAGTTTTGACATCAGGACTCCGTTCAGGCAGATTCTGGCCTACAGACAGTGGAAGGCTGAATCTGAGGTTCGTGTTCTGATCCCAGACCAGTTTATCTTTCTACACGATCAGATGTTCTTTAAAGAGCCTCTTCTCCCTGCAGGGATACCAGATCATGAACGTCCTGCTGGCAGCTTTTAAAGGAGACGTCCAGGCCCTGAGGAGGTAATATTGCAATAATTACATAGTCACTTTAAAGGTCAAAGGTTAAAGGTAATGTGTTTCTATGTAGGGATGAGGGTCAGAGGATGTGACGTTTATATGCTCCCGAGTGCCAGAGCGTCTCCAGCTAATGTGATCCACGATACTAACTTATGTATTCTGATAAAGTGTGTTGATTTTAACCAACAATAAATGATGTAGCGGTACAAAGCTAACGATTGCTGCAGTTCACTGAACAACCACTGGTGGCGCTGTTAGCTACAGTTTAATGAAATAAAACCTTTAATAAGATGTTCAGCTTTGTCTCGTGTACAGAGACATCCTACTGATTATGTGTAGAAATACAAAATCTAAACACTCTCTTCTTCTGTGGTTGTCTGCAGGTACTTCCTGTCTGGAGTGGATGTAAACGCTGTCGACTATGACGGCAGGTCGGCTCTGCACGTGGCGGCTGCCGAAGGTCACACAGAGGTCATCCGCTTCCTGCTGGAGAACACTGGAGCGAACGCCGTCCTCCGGGACAGGTGAGCCTCCAGGTGACCGTGTGTCCCACTGGAGCTTCAAATAAACTCAAACTATAAACCGAACAACTACAGAAAATAATCACACTGCAAAAACAATTTATTTCTCTCTTCCACTAAAGTCCTGTAAGGATATTTTTAATATTATCTTGTGTGAATAAATTTTTCTAATATTATGGGGTAATTGTAGTACTTGTAACAATAACATAATAACAATAAGGTCATTTTATAGTAAATGTTTATCCAATCGTAATATTATATGTGTATTCATGAAAAATCATAATGTAAAAATATGAAAAAAGTAGTAGTAAAAGTATTTTTAGATATTTTTCAGAAGAGAAGGAAGGCAGGAAAAAAGCAAAAACAAACTCACTGATGCAAATTATTAACTTATTTGCACGTTAACAAGATACTTTACAAGACTTTATGGGACAAATCTGCTGGGATATTTCCAAAGATTCAGTGTGAGACATAAACCCTTTATATTATATTATATTTTATTATATTATATTTTATTATATATTCATTAAACAGCTGCTCAGGTATCTTTGTGTAATCACTGAGTGTTCCTGCAGTGTGTGTTAATGTAGTTCTGTCCTTCCACCAGGTGGGGGAGCTCTCCTCTGCAGGAGGCCAGGAGGCACAACAGGGAGGCTGCAGTCCAACTGCTGCAGGGAGCCGTCTGACCCGTCCGACCCATACCTCCACAATCTGACCTTTGACCTCTTTAAAAGGTTCACTGACTAGAACTGTGTCTGCAGATCGAAGGACAATGAGCTAATTTAATAATAAATATAATAAAGTTCTGTAAAGAGTTAAACTGGTTATTGGAGGTTCTGTGAGGAGGTTCTCTTTGTCTCCGGACTGAAAGCAACATGTAGTCCAGTTGGCCGGACTCGACTGAATAATTAATATTCTGTTCACGTCCGCTTCTTTTCAAACGCTGCGCTGGAATCTGCTGCAGTGGTTTTTAATAAAGCAGCTTTTGTTTCCTCTGTGGACGTCAGTTAGGAACTTAAAGTAATAAATCGCTCCAAAACTGATGTAATATAAAATATGAGCCACATAAACAGACATCAGAGAGAAGACTGATTATTTATACAGTTATTATTAATGTCTGCCACCCAGTCAGGTTCCCCTTGAAATCAATGAAAGGAGGCTGTAGAAACACTTCTGTCCACAGGGGGCGCCAGAATCTACACAACATGAACGTAAATATATCACAAAAAATTCTACAAAAAATGGTGGTTTATAATAATTTGGACCGATTTGGACCGACGGACCAATTATTATGGACCGTTAATAAAGTTTAATGAGCTTAAAAACATTCAGATAACGAAACATTTCTCCTCATACAGACTTAGATATCTCAAATAACACTAAACAATAAACAACAGTCTTCCTCACACACAACTGCTTCCTCTGTCTGATATCACTGTTCATCCCACTGGCCTCCTCCTTCTCCTTCTTCTCCTCCTTCTACCTTTCATTTGGAGCCGTCTCCTCCTCCACTGTCTCTGTCTCTGTACAACCACGGATCTCCAGATGTGCTGATGTTGGATGTTTGTGATGAGCTGAAGGATGAAGAGTTTCTTTATGGGTTGAGACCATTCTTCTTCATCTGAATAAACTGTTTAAAAAACTTCTCAGATGATCTGAAAATGCTGAAAAAAGGCTGTTTGTCTACAAATATAGAATATATAATAATCTTATAGAATATATAGTTAATGTAATGTAATAATCTGATAGATGATATAATAATGTAATATAATAGTTCAACTTAAACACACATTAACAGTAATATTAATACAAAAACATCAGATATAATAAAACATTTTACTCATTGTACCACTTTTACTCACTTTTACACTTTAAAAACATGTTTTGGCTCAACAAGAAGATCAATGCAGCAGTTTTGAGTTAATCTTTTTGAGTTGTGGCAACTTCTAATATAGTTATGTTCAATAATTGAATTGGTTGTTTTTTTTTTATTTTGTCTTTGTGAGCACATCATGAATATTCATCAGATGAAGCTCTGAACCAATCAGAGGCCAACAGGCAGGAGGCGGCGTCAAGCTGACATCAGAGCTCTACCGGACGTTAGATGGTTTACCTTCACAATAAAAGTACGAGATGTTGGTGTTTGTTCTTATAAAACAGTCAAATTATTTTAATTTAGAAACATATAGAAAAAAAGCAAAGATGGAGAGCAGCTGGTTTGATAATCTGTTAATAGTTTTAATTATTTTTAAAGTCTCCAGTGAAATTTGTTTTTATTTAAATGAAATCCATTTGGACAAAATAAGTCACTTGAAGATGTCTGCTTTTGAATTTTTGATATTTCACAGACCAAATAATTAGAAAACAACAAGAAAATAATAAGAAAATGAGAAAAAATTCTAAGATAAAATAATAAATAACTCCTAACAGAGAAATTAAAATGACAATCAGATGCACAAACGGGTGAAAATCAGCAAAGAAATATATTTTTAATGATAAAAATATATAATAAGTATACAGCAGACACATTGCAGAGAACCAGTGAATAATGAAGACAGAAAACTAACTTGGCTAATGAGAAATATTAATAGTAAAGAATCTTTAAAATGACTCCCTGCTGTAATATCAGTAATCTATCCGCTGCTGATGTCCTCAGCTGTACTGTAATGAACTTAAAGTGAGACTGTTGCCTGCATATGTTTACTGTTTGCACTGTGTACTGTAGCTACTGTTCATTTTATATATTATATATATAATGCTTTATATTTTATCTTTTCTTTTATTAGTAATTCTATTCTTACGGTCAGGGTTTTTTAATTTTAGTTTAACGTATGTTTAATGTATGTTTTGTATTTTGTTTGCTACTGGATACTTGAATTTCCCTCGGGATAAATAAAGTCTCTATCTATATGTGGAGCTCTGCTTTTACTTTGAAGGCTGTGACCGGAAGTGTGAGCAGTAGCTTTGTGCAGCTTGACGTCATCGTCCTGCAGCCGCCTGTTGAACGGAGGCAGCGCGCGGAGGTCGGCTCAGTTCCCGGGAAGAGACTGATGGGTGAGTTCAGTTAGACAGGAGGAAGTACCTGTCTGTCTGTCTGTCTGTCTGTCTGTCTGTGTGTGTCTGTCTGTCTGTCTGTCTGTCTGTGTCTGTCTGTCTGTCTGTCTGTCTGTCTGTGTCTGTCTGTCTGTGTGTCTGTCTGTCTGTCTGTCTGTGTCTGTCTGTCTGTCTGTCTGTGTGTCTGTCTGTCTGTCTGTCTGTGTCTGTCTGTGTGTCTGTCTGTCTGTCTGTGTGTCTGTGTTTGTTTACTTTTTGTTTGTTTATTTGCGGAAACTGAAGCGATGCGTTCAGAGAGTTTCTGATGAGGAGGAGGAGGAGGAGGAGCTGCTTTTGTTTGATTGTCTCTTTCTTCCTCAGCGGAGCAGCGGGACTGACGGCGCTCTGCGGAGGTGAGTCCACATTGAGACCATGAGGCTTTTGTTCCGTCTGTCGGTCTGAACCGGATCAGACACCGAGAGGAAGAACCGGTCCTCAGCTGGTCCCTCAAAGCAAACTTTAATATTCTGAAAGTCCCTCAGAGAGTCCGGATAAATGGTTCAGTGTACCTGGAGCTGCAGGTCCAGGTAGTCCAGAGTCTGTAGACCTACAGGTAGTCCATAGTCTGTAGACCTACAGGTAGTCCATAGTCTGTAGACCTACAGGTAGTCCAGAGGGGTCAGGTCTTGTAGACGGACTAACATGTGGATCCAGTGGTGGACTCAGGCTGTTTGAGGGTTGGTCAGCACCACCAGTACGTGGTTTAGGTTGGGGTCTGTGGACCTGCAGGGGTTTAAGGGTTCTGGCAGAATCCATCAGAGTTACAAAGACCAAGATGCAGCTGTGATCTTAACATCGTTGTAATTGTGAAACATTTCCTCTAACTGATCCTGAGAGATTCGATACGAGGGGGTTTCAGGGGAGTTTCCCTTTAAAACCAGTTTCTATTGAACAGTTTGCAACCAGAGTCTTCAATCACAAACTGTAGAATAATATAAAGACCCAACAGTTACAACAGTTAGCGCTGTTAACTACAGTTCAATGAACGACCACTGGTGGCGCTGTTAACTACAGTTCACTGAACGACCACTGGTGACGCTGTTAGATACAGTTCAATGAACGACCACTGGTGGCGCTGTTAGATACAGTTCAATGAACGACCACTGGTGGCGCTGTTAACTACAGTTCACTGAACGACCACTGGTGACGCTGTTAGATACAGTTTAATGTTACATAGAGAATATATGTAACATAAATAAATGTTCTGGTATCACATGTTGAATATTATTAGATGTTCACTGTGGATTCTCATTATTTTATTATATGAGTAATTAACTAGCTGCAGCACTAAAATAATAATAATAATAATAATATTAATTAATGTGTGACAGAGTTTAAACTGACTGGAATTCAGTTGTAAGTTTGTGTTTTATGGTTGTTTACTGGCTCCAGATGCAGAGAATATACCTCTGTGTCTCCGTCTGTAATTGCATTAGTCTCTCTGAGTACTTTCTCATGACAGGGGGCTTCTGTTTCAGGATTAACACACACACTAACACACACTAACTGTAGCTCTCGCTCTGCACGCTCTGCTTCCACATTTGATCATTTCTGGAGATATTGGAGCCGCAGATCCGATGAGTTCGTTCCAGAGAAGAGCGACGGTCTGAAGTTGTGACGGTTTGAGTCCAGCTGGTGACAGTCCAGTTTGTGTGGCGGCCTGCAGCAGCCGGATTATAGCTGCTTAAAGTTCCCACAGTGAAGCCTTTACATTAATTTAACCCTTTAAGGTCTCATCCTCAGTTATATTGTTCCATTATTTAACAACGTGTGACAGAACATTCACAGAACCTCAGTTTTACATTCACCCGTCAATCAATCTTCAACTTCAACACAGAGATTCATCAGTTAGCTAGCTGGCTAACTCTCTGATTTCTCTTTCATCTGGACTTTAAAGGAAAAGTTTGACATTTTTGAATTATGCTGATTTTCTTTCTGGCAAACCAGATTTAACTCTCATATCTGTACATTAAAGCTAACAGCTGGTTAGCTTAGCTTAGCATAAAGACCTGAAACAGGGAAACAGCCCATGGCCCGCCCTAACCGTCTCTGATTGGCTCGTACTCGTTGCCTTTGTTGGTTTGGGTTGGTTAGATTGGTCGACCCACCCAGCATCGATAATTCTGGTCGATTTTCAAAATAAAATACCGTGTGCAGACTGTGGATAGATTTTGTGGCATTTCAGGCAGTATTGGAGCCATTTCTGAAGTTTTATTGCATTTTATAACAAGATTGATTAATAATAGTAATAATTAATACAAGACAATAAACAGGCAGCAAACCAACAGACATCAACATAAGAAAGCAGATTTTTGGTTACAGTAGCGTGGATTTTATTGGTACGCAGCTGCTGTACGTTATTAATCCAGCTGTTAATAATGAAAATGTTCTTTGGTGCTGCGGTTCAGACTGATGCTGTTAATGTTTGACAGAAATGTTCCTGTACACTGTAAAAACTGTTAATTCCAGCAGCTGGAGCACCAAAAAATACAGTTTTTAGCTTAAATGTTAAAAATCTTTTATTTACACTGTAAAACAATGATCTATAAATCCAGGTGAACTCTGCTATAATACAATAATCAGACTTACATTTACAGCAGAGTGCTGTTATTATTGGATTATTATTTTAATGTGAATGTTAAAAGTAGTTATAGAACTGTACAAGTTATTATCTGTGAAATGACAGTAATTATTGCTGTTTACACTGATAAAAACTGTATTGGGACAGTTTACCAATGCTTATACACTGATAAACAACATTTATTCAACTTCCATCATTATACAAGATATCTGTCAGTTAACTAACTAATCCATTAAAATTACAGAACAAATACTTTTTAACTGTTGATTAGTGATATGATTATTTACAGTTACAGATTGTTCATGTTATTTTACATTAGACCTGTAAATTCACATGATATTTTTATAATTTTATTAATATTTAATATATATTTAAAGAATAAACAGTGATGGTGACTGAGAGCGAGAGGCAGACGAACTGATGAACAGACTGATGTAACAGTGGAGGAGGATGTGACGGAGGGTGAGGGGATGACAGGGTGAGGTGTTGGTGTTGGTGGGGGGAGTTTGACCTTTTTTTGATGACTGGTTTTGGAGTTTGCCAGATGGGTCGTCATGGTGACACCTAACGCCCACTTTGTCAGAGCAGAAGGTGAGGTCGTTGTTTTTCCTCCCCGAGTGAATCATCTTCTGGGACGTCTACGCTCTTTGTGTGTACGTCCCCCCGACAGGCTTCAGTGTGTGTGTGTGTGTGTTAATACCACCAAATCCTGTGAACACTACATGTGGTGAACTGTGCACACATGGTCCTGTTCCCACACACAACCTGTAGTCTCTGACAGGGTCTGAACACATGCACACGCACACGCACATGCACACACACACACATACACACACGCACACACACTCCCACACTCATCTGGCCGACGAGCTGTTAAACCTGCCGCCACCTTTGTCCACTTTCAGGCTGATCTGATGTTGTTGGATTGTTTCCTCAAACACTGATGAACACATTATTCATTCACCTCAGTGGTTCCCAACCTGAGGGCTGGGACCCCTGCTGGGGGTCACCAAAGCTTCACAGGAGGTTGCGAGGCCTTCTTGATTTTAAGGCTTGTAAGAAAACTTTAATAATAAACCCAGCAGGCCGATGTATCACCGTCCTGCAGTAAGAAAGTACACAGTTCTAACAATAGAGCTTAATGAAGAAAAAAACACTGAATTTGTCAAAAAAGAAGCTTGTTAAGTCTGTATGATTGTTAAAAAATATAAAATACACAATACAGACAGAGAATTGTATAAAAATATCAACATTCACAGGAAATAATCGGCTCAACATTCATCCAAATCTCTGGTTTCACACAGACTTCCTGGCATCCTGTATTCAGTTGGTTGTATTCTGCAACTTCACCACTAGATGCCACTAAATCTTACACACTGGACCTTTAAACACAACTTCAACAAGATGCATTTTATAAACCTACAAACCGTAAAAAATAAGCACAAAAATCCTCAGAGTCTCATCCTGCTGCAGACGAGGACGAGTCAGTTTGTTGTCCAGTGAGAGAGAAATCTGTATTTATTGACCTCCTCTAGCTTTGGCAGGACGCAGCCGAATAAACAATAGTGTGTTTGTGTTGACTGTCAGCGCGAAGCCTCTCTTTGGCTGTGATCAGAGGAGACAGCACAGCGAGAGCCTGTGGGACAGACACTGCGCTGTGAGATCCCATCAGCCACCTGGGCCTCCTGGACGGAGACCCGGCCGGGGCTCTGAGGTCGACTCGTTCAGACTGTAAGATGACAGCGACGAGACCTTGCTGCAGAGGTCACCTGCTGCAACCTCTGCAGCAAGTGAATGATCTTCCCTCCGGCTCCAGCAGCAGCAGGACAGAACTGACTGCTTACAGTTTTACAGACTTCCAAAAGGAACAGACGTGAATTTGTGTCACAGATTGACTCCAAGATGTTTCCCGACGCCACTTAAGTTGTAAATCATGACTCAGTGTTCACACCAAACAAGAGTGAGCTCAAAGTTCAGTTCACACATTAAAATGAACATTTCTTCTGATTCCATATGTCAGAATGTGAATCATGTTATTTTCTGAATCAGTGTGTGTGAGCAGAGAGTGATCGGGTTTGTTCCTCTGCTGCCTGTGCACTGATTTATATGTGTGGGTCTGGTGTTGGTCGCTGTACGGTGGGTCTGGTGTTGGTCGCTGTACGGTGGGTCTGGTGTTGGTCGCTGTACGGTGTGGGTCTGGTGTTGGTCGCTGTACGGTGTGGGTCTGGGGTCGGTCGCTGTACACGGTGTGGGTCTGGGGATTTGTAAACACCGAGCTAGTTAGTAGCATGGAGCTAACGGTCCAAATAAAGTAAAGGAACATCCACTGCTGGTGGACGTTGAGTTGAGACGTTTGTGAACTCTTGGAGGACTGTGGTGAACTGCTCGGTGCACAAACAGGGAGGCGTCTCTTTGCTCTGCAGCTGTTTGTTTCTGTTAGCGCTGGAGCTCCTTTGATGTGCGAGTTTGTGGGCGATTCTTCAGTGAATGTGTGAACTTGTTACATTAACCAAATCTAAATGTGATAGTGGGTTTATTTAAAAGAAAACCTGTATTTCTTCCTGTATAACGTCTCTGATGGACCAAACATTTTGATATATTCTTTAACTTAACAACATACAATTAGTGCTGAGTCATTCCTGCCATCACAACCACAACAACCCTCTGTATCGCTCTGTAATCATGACCAACTTCATCTTTTTACTGAACAGGGTTTTATTTGCTCACACACTCACAGTCACAAAAACAGACCGAAAGCTTCTCATGCTGACAAAATTAAATCTGTGGTCGTGTCGGTTTTAGAGAGAAAGAAAAGAGACTAAATATATTTCAGACAATGAACTGACTCCAGTTCAGACAAACTCAAATGTACAAACGCGCTGGTGTTGGTAGCCGAGCTTGAAAGCTGTCGCCCTTCACAGAAACTGAGAGCGAGTGGGGCCCGGCCTGCCTGTCTGTGGTTTCTGGAAAGCGAGGCAGAGTGAGACTTCTACGCTGTAAACAAACATGCTGATCTTGGGTCAGCGCCGCTCCACAGGAAGCTGCGGTTCGGAGGAAGCCGATGTTTCTAAATGAATCAGACGCTGCTGAAGCTTCTCTGCCTCTCAACAGGAAGTAAAACCTGCATGGAGCTGCTGTCTCTCTGCAGCCTGTCTGTGTCTCTACAGCCTGTCTGTCTGTCTCTGAACAGCTCAGCATCACCATTGAAGCTCTTTTCTTGTCAGTTGTTCATCATGCCGGCGTCCCTCCACCTATTTGTGGTTCGGGTAACCACAGCAGAGGTGTGAACTCGAATCACGAATCTGATGAGTGCAAGCGTATCGTGACATCGCCCATCCATTTGTGAAGAACCGCTTCGAAGCCACAAGTTCGTCATTAAGCAGCAGAGGTGACGTACAGAAAGTTGAGCTGCTCTCATTGGCTGCTCTCCTGCTCACACAGGATCTGGTATTCCAGATAAACAGTAAAATGTGTTTGTGAACAGATTTGAGGAGAGAAATAGTCAACAACAGAATCTGGATCCATATCTGATCAGCACTGTTTGACAGTTTGATCTGAGTTTGGTGGTTGAGCTGGACGGACTCACTGAGAATGAGCTGTCAAACACAAGGTAGCCCCACCCTAAAGCATACCCTGCTTCAATTCAATTCAATTCAATTCAATTCAATTCAATTCAATTTTATTTATATAGCACCAATTCACAACAG
>JAGRRF010011196.1:722332-747145 GCA_019097615.1 Morone chrysops
TGGTGACATTTCAGGTGTCTGATTATCCAGACAGACTCACTGCGGTGGAATAATCCTCGTCTTCTGTCGCTCATCCTTTGCTTTCATCCGTGATTGTTCCCAGGAATATTATTTGTTCCCATAAATTGTCAGGCTCCAGTGACCTCTGACCCCTCCCCCTCTACACACACACACACACACTCCCTACAATGTTTACATGTAATGACTTTTGACCAGTAATTTGTGTGTTTAAATTCACAGATTTTCATCCAACATCCAACAAACATCAACAGACATTTTATTGAAGAATGTTTCCAACAAAACTCTCATGAATCAAATATTGGATTCCTTAAAGCACAGTGAACCATATGGAAGTCCATTAATGCCAAAAATAAGATTCTGTATTTCATTATAATAAGAAACTTCTAATGATTAACTGACTTATTATCTCAAAGCCAATATGAAATGTTCCTGATGTTGTGTTCCAACCAAATGTGAAGCAAATATTTGCCCTTTAATCTGGTTACGGCAGTTTGAGCCTAAAATCATTAGATATTTCTGTCGTTTAACGTCAATAAACGGATCAAAATGAGGCTGAAATAACAACATCATGATTCAGACTCTGTCGGTTTGCAAGACGACAAGCAAACAACTTTTAAAATGCTTGTTTTCTGAATGGAGTTTGGTTGATCAGAGCTCTGTTAGTAAAACCGATTGCTGGAATCAGTAACAGACACATATTTTCCAATTTCCTCTCTTCATTCATTTCCAACACTCTCCCTTTCTGTCTGGTGAACCTCTGTATCTCCCAGCAGACAGGTTGAGCAGAGCGTGAAGATAAATCCACTTTTTAATCCTTAAAGTTAAAGTTATAGACTGTGTTTGTTGCTCCAGAAGCTCCGGCTCTCTCCTGCAGAGCTCCCCAGGCTCCATCAGCTTTCTGTGGGCAGCAGCAGCTCCGTCTCCCCCTCCTCCTCCACACAGCAAACACCCCCGACATATGCACGAGTTCAATATGTTCAACTCAAACTCAAAAAAAAAAGTTTATTCTTTTCGTGTCTTTGCATTGACTTTGTATGTAACCTCTTTGGTGGGAACGCAGCATCAGAGTCGAACCGAATGTCAGCTTTACCAGGCACCGTCTGCCGTTACAGTCCGTCAGCGCCGGCCGAGAAGCATTAAGAAGAATAAATAAACCTTTGGAAAACTAATAACTAATAAAACTGAAGTAGACCTCCACGTTGAGCTGTGTATGTTTGAGGATGTTGTTGATGTCGGAGGTCAAACCCGTTGACCTGTGCTGCCCTCTGAGGTCAAACCTCCGGCGGTGTTTGTGTAGCCGGCTTCATACTGTGAGTTCGGTCTGCTGAAGGTTTCTCCTCTAAGAGTTAAACCAACGCTGCTCACCTGGAATTTATCTTGCAGTTCTTGGTTCATTGAGCCCGGTTCTGTTGCCCGCTGACGGCAGATACAGTTAGCAGCGGTTCATTAGCAGTTAGTTACTTTAGCAAGTGGTTAAAGCTTTCTGTCAAACTCTGTAAATCACAGAGAGAACACTAGCTAACTAGTCGTTAGTTAGCTAACATAAGCTTTTAGACGTAACTAGCTAGCTGATGATTGACGTAGATTTGTTAGCTAGTTACAAAGCAAAATACAATCTGACTCGTTAGCTAATTTACATTAATTGCATTACATTAAAACTAGTTAGAAGAGAGAAAGCTAGTTTTTATTGTTTTTCAGGAAACTCTAAAATACCATTAAAATACCTGAGAATACCTAAAACAGTCAGTCAGTCAGTGTTGGACAGAAACAGTAGACGTATAAAGACAAAGGAGATTAAAACAAACTGGAAATGCAGGAAATCAGTAATTAAATAACAAATAAGAGAATAAAGTGGAAGCAGGAGACGCAGGTAGTCTGCAGGTTTTATAGCACCTGCTGAGTACTTGATGGAGTGAGGTCAGAGGATCAGAGGTGGTTTCTGGCTGCAGGCTACAGGATGTGGACTGTGTGGGATGTGGTTTCTCAGCGCTGCCCCTGTTTGATGTGGACGGCAGACGCATTAGCAGATTGGAGGTTAGCGCTCTACTATGGCATCCCCTCTGGAATGTGACTCAGCCTTCCTCTTCCCAGAACCGCCGTCCAGACCGCATGTGGTGGCGTTTACTCCGGTTAACAACCTGTCCGCTGCAGCAGCAGGATCTGCGTTTTACATGACCGCCGCTGAAACTGAACTGACCTCTGCGTGCAGGAGGGGAAAGTTAATCATCACCAACTGCACATTAAAGGGTTTTATTTCCAGAATATGAAATTAAAGCAGAAACACTGTAAAAACAAATCTGTAAGTTTACAGGGTTTATTTCTGTATTATTTAAATATATGGAAATATTAATAAAACTACAAACATATGAATTTACATGTAAAACATAAAATTACTGCTTATTTGAAGAAAATAAAAATATTATATATAAATGTTATATAAATTCAGATTAAAATAAGAAAAACCAAATAATAGTGTAAATATCTTTAATTAGTTCTTACACAATCATATATCGATCATTTATTTTATTCAAAATGTTTTATTCTTTGTGTGCTGTGTGTTCTTCACGTGTCATTTTCACCCTCTGGATGTTTAATCTGAGGGCTTTAAACCCATCCCTGTGTGTGTGTGTGTGTGCTTCCAGGTTGCTGGTTGGAGCTCCGTTTGAGTCCACAGGGAAGCAGCAGACTGGTGATGTGTTCAGATGTCCGCTGGATGCCAGAAACTCTGCAAACTGCACCCGACTCCACCTAGGTGAGTCACAGCGGGCGTCTGTACCGAGGCTGCACACACAGATAAAGACAATAAAGCAAAATGAATATATTATTAATTAATATCACATCCTCAGTCATATTCTACCTCGTTTAACACTGAATGCTGCTGTGTGAGCAAGAACCAGCCAATAATGTCTGGACATCCAACTTCACTGTGTGACGTTTACTGACTGTTTTCAATCAGGGAAACTTTCTCTGGACAACGTGTCTGAGAGGAAAGACAAGATGAGGCTGGGAATGACTCTGACCTCTAACCCAAAGGACAGCAGCTTCGTGGTGAGTGACACTAAACACACCTCCATGTCAGCTGCAACAACCTTTCACTTTCAACTGAAGGCTTAGTTTAAAGGATATTCGCCCTTTATGCTCTGTGCTCAATCACAGTTGAGCCTTGGTCAACTTCCTCCGTTCCTGTACTTAGATATGCTATATGCTAAGCTAATCTATGTTGGAAAGACAAATTTTGAAGATGTTTCAAAGATAAGAGAGATATCCAGTCACACCTTCAGTTAGCTACCATTGCTCATCCTCATCCTGTCTGTGTGTCCTCAGACCTGTGGGCCGCTCTGGTCTCATGAATGCGGAAGTTCCCTGTACAGCACAGGAATCTGTTCCAGAGTCAGCAGAAACTTCAGACTGTCCCACACCATCGCACCCGCCCTGCAAAGTAATCAATACACATCCATCCATCCATTAATACATTAATACATTAATCTATTAATCCATTAATCCATTAATCATCCATTAATCATCCATTAATCATCCATCCTGTATCTTTGTTTAGGATGTGAGACGTTCATGGACATCGTGATCGTTCTGGATGGTTCTAACTCTATCTACCCGTGGTACGAGGTCCAGGACTTCCTCATCAACATCCTGCACAAGTTCTACATCGGCCCAGGTCAGACGCAGGTGGGTTCCCCAGAGTCCTGAACCATCACCATCACCCGGGGTGAATAGTGTCTCCTTTGACGGCTGTGTCAGAGGTCGTCATCAGTTTACATGAAACCAGGGTTGGAACCACCAATGAGGTCAAAGGTCACGTCTGTTGTAGTTTCCTGTCCCTTTAATTTACAGCCGCTGACCTTGTGACCTTGTTAAATCCAGACCTCACAAGTTAACACACACGTTTAGTTTCTTTTTAGTTGTAAATAGAACACAAACTCCAATCGTTATTATAGTTATAGAGACGTCACTAAACAAACCTCCTCTCGATATCAGTCTGAGGACAAACTAGAACACAAATTTTTACATTTAAAAATGTGAAATCGAAAAGTCGTGGAAAGTCGATAAATTAATGATCAATAAAAATTCACTTTTTAAAAGGAAATTCCACTTTTACAATTAACTAAACTACCTTTTGTCTATTTCTTCTATAATTGACCTTCACGTCTTAAGTTATCTAGCTAACGATTGATGTAGATTAGCTAACTTAAAATGTGATTATATGTTGCGTTTATCTTTCAACCACATCAGTTACTTCTAGATTACATAATTCTTCCCAGGTAACGTTGACAGGCTCATAATTATAATTTATTCTTAAAAAATGACTTGATGAATAGATAAACACAGTTGTTGGCGATTAATTTAACAGTTGACAGCTATCGATTCATCGATTCATCGATCGACGAATCGCTCTAATTGTGACCATGGTGCTGTGATGCCTTCAGGTGCAGGATTTGAGGTTTTTGAGCTGTGGTGTGTTTCGGTTGCAGGTGGGTGTGGTTCAGTATGGCTCCACGGTGGTCCACGAGTTCAGTCTGGGCGAGTACGAGACGGTGGAGGAGGTGGTGGAGGCCGCCAGGAGCATCGACCAGCGGGGTGGCGAAGAGACAAGGACGGCACTCGGCATCAACGTGGGGCGGTACGACTCAAAACGTGACCCTCCTGAGTAATGAACCCCACAGAGTTCCCGACTGTAACTGTTCCTCCTCACTGTGCAGGTCGGAGGCGTTCAAGCGTGGCGGACGGCCCGGTGCCCAGAAGGTGATGATCGTGATCACAGACGGAGAATCTCACGACAGTCCGCAGCTGCTGCAGGCCGTCACCGACAGCGAGAGAGACAACATCACCATGTACGCCATCGCTGTGAGTCCGTCCCCTTCAAATATCCCCCACTTCCTGTATGGTCCTCAGACTTCCTCCTTCCTGTTCTTCCCGCCTTTCTCCGAGCTCCATCTTGTCTCTTCCAGGTTCTGGGTTATTACAACCGCCGGGGAATCAACCCCGAAGCCTTTCTGAAGGAGATCAAGTTCATCGCCAGCGACCCGGATGAGAAGCACTTCTTCAACGTGACGGACGAGTCGGCGCTGAAGGACATCGTGGACGCGCTGGGAGAGAGAATATTCTCTCTGGAAGGTCAGTCAGCACATTAATGGTGAACTGAAAAAGAAGAAGAACTCAATTTCTTTGTATTTTGATAACAAAATTAAAATGTGATGCTCAACTCTGTTAACTGCTAATGAAGCTGCCGTTAGCGTGCAACCGAACGGGGCTCAGGAGCCTCCCAGTGAACACAACCTCAGAGACAGACAGAGGACAGTTTGACAACAGCTAACAGTAGTGTTAGTAATCTTAGCTGCAAGATGGCAGGAGCCAAACCGGCAATAAAACCACTTCAGTACTTTATTCGATCGATGATGATTTTTGTTTTGCAGGGACCAGCAGTCAGGGTCGAGGCTTTGGTCTGCAGATGGCTCAGGCTGGTTTCTCCTCACATTTAGTCAAAGTGAGTAACTCTGATTCAAATTTACTTCATTATACAGTCTGTTAATAGTTCAGGATTGTTATTTTACACCTGAGATCCTGTGTGTTGATGTCAGTGAAGCAGTCTGTGTATCTCAACAGCTGGTGTGGCAGTGGTGGAAGAAGTACTCACATCCTTTATTAAAGAAAACTAAAGATTTAATTTTCAGGTTTCAGGTTGTGTGTTTTACATAAAAGTAGTTACTAACTAAAAATAATGTTTCCGCAGTTTTCATTCAGCTTTGTTATAGAATATTGTGCATTGAGTCGTCAGGGCTGGAAGAGTTACTCTATAAAGATAATCGGATACAATTACTAATTATCTGCTATAAAATGTAGTCAGTATCCTAATCCAAGTATTCAATTATGTAAATTATTAATATTGAATTAAATATTACTTTTATTTGTAGAAGACTTTAAGTTTCTAGTTCTGTCAGGAGTCCAACAGAAACACAAAGATCAAACTCAACTATCAGTGTTAAACATACAGTATCGGTCTGGTCCTGGCAGCCGTCTGAAGTCTGAATAAGAAGCTTCTAGAAATATTTCTGTTGTTTCTCGTCCAGGGGAAAATCGCACTCGACTGAATTCCAACGTCAGGGAGTGAAAATGGTGTCGTGGAAACTTTCTATGTGTAACACAGAGCAGATGGTTTTCCTGAATGTAAAGTTGCCAAAGGAACACACACACATTCATACATCCATGAACCATCACACACACAGACAAATATGTGGAGTGTTTCCTGCTCTTTGGTTTCGGGATTAAAAGGTAAAAAAGGTGAAATCAGGTAGAAGTCAGCCTGATGTGGAAAACAGCCATCGCAGTATCATCCTGCAGGAGCACCGCCCCCCTCGTCCTCCTGCAGGGTTACAAAGGCAGCGTTTAACTGCAGATCCAGAGTCAGGTCCTGCAGGCGGAGATGCTTTGTGGCACCGGCGTCGCCAAGGATTGGATCATCCACTGTGGTCCTCGAATCACTGGCCTGCAGAGACTGTGACTCAACTCTTTAATAACTTTCATATCTGGACTTTACGACTGCCAGGGTTCATCTGACTGATTGCGCACACGTGTTGTGAAACAGTTCAACTGAGTTTAAGGCCGAAACTGAAGCTGCTGTTTATTCTGTGAGTGTTCCAAGATGGAGCTCAATTAATCCGAATAAAAGTTGCTCACTGAGCAGATATTTAAAGCTTCTGTGTGTAACTGTCATTAAACTGTAGCTAACAGCGCCACCAGTGGACGTTCAGTGAACTACAGTCAGTCAGCGTCCTGTTGCTTGCGCTCCGTACAGAGTACGTAGGCGCGAGCGAGCATCATCCTGGTCGTCGGCCAAGTGACAAACACATAGCTTTGTACAGCTACATCATTTACTGTTGGCTAATATCAGAATTAGTATCATGAATCAAGTTAGCTGGGGAAGCTAACTTTAGCCAACTAACATATCCACTTAGATAGTATTTTGCTAGTTAGTAGTTAGTCAGCCCAATCAGCTGACTGTATTTTGCTAACCAGAAATTCATCCACGTTAGCAAACAAGCTAAAAGCCCAATCAGACAATATGTTCCACAAGCTCTGCAGCAATGTTAGCTTTGACTTTGGACTTGTTGTGTTGTGGCTGAATCTTCCATATGGAACCTTTCACATCCTTATATGTGACATTATATTAATTGTTCTCTTTTGTCTTCAGGACGGCATTCTGCTCGGGGCGGTTGGCGCCTACGACTGGAACGGTGCCGTGCTGAAGGAGACTAAACATGGAAAAGTCGTCCCACCAAAATCCTCCTATAAGGACGAGTTTCCAGAGGAGCTGAAGAACCACGGAGCCTATCTGGGTAATACAACCTGTACTGTAGTTTGACCAACTTTCTCTTTTCCTGTACTTAGATATGCTACATGCTAGGCTAATATATGTTGGTAAGACAGTTGGTCCATTTCTGTTTCTCTTCTGGTTTTCAGGTTACTCGGTGGGTTCGCTCATTTCGTCTCGCGGCTTTCAGCTCTACGTGGCCGGAGCTCCGAGGTTCAACCACACGGGCAAGGTCATTGTCTTCACCCTGAAGAACACCGGAAACCTGACCATCCTGCAGGCACTGCTGGGAGAGCAGGTCTCACACACACACACCTGTACACCTTTATATGTAATCACACAACCACTGACCTGAGGGCTGATCAATGAAGTGTGAAAGCTGCTACTGGAACCAGTCTCGTGTCCACCTGGATGGTTGTTCACTTTGATGGTTGTTCACTTTGATGGTTGTTCACTTTGAGTGTTCTTTGTCGCAGGTCCACTGCACAAAATGCAAAAGCTAACAGCTTTATACGCTGAGAACTGAGCAACATGTTTGGTCTACGTAACATTAAGGTTGTTGTTGAGGTTGTTGTTGGCAAACGAGACGGTGGCTGCTTTAGTTTTGTGCCTTAATTGGACAAAAAAAAGGTGCCTTAAGCTAGTAGTTACGCAGGCGTTTAGGGTTGCGTACCTAGGCTCACCAAGAACTGTCAATATGAAGAAACGATAGTCATGTTGACTCAGTATGAGTCCACTTCAGAACCTGGTTTTAGTTTCTGTGCAGTTCGAGTCATTGCTTAAAACAGGAAGTCACGCCTTGTTTTTAGCGTGTTAGCGACAACATTTTCAACAAAACAGGACAAAATTCTAAAAAAAAACTTTAACTCCTCTAATATAAAACAGTGAACCTGATACAAACGAGTTTCTCATGTTTTGTTTTGGTCTTTTCCAGATCGGTTCGTATTTCGGCAGTGAGTTGTTATCAATGGACGTAGACGGCGATGGACAAACGGATGTCCTCCTGGTGGCAGCGCCCATGTTCTACAGCCAGGGTTGGGAGAGAGGGAAGGTTTACCTCTACTCTGTTACCCCACAGGTACGAACACACCGGTTCAGTCTTACAACAAAACAAGTCAGCAATCACAAAGCTAAACCGAACCTCCTCCCTCCAGACGTCATTCGTCCTGCAGGGGGCGCTGGAGATTACTGACCACTCCCAGAACTCCCGGCTGGGTTCGGCGCTGGCTCAGATACCCGACATGAACGGGGATGGGTTCAGGGAGCTGGTGGTGGGAGCGCCGCTGGAGGACGACCACCAGGGGGCAGTCTATGTCTTTTATGGCCAAGACAAAACCATCCAGCACCAGTTCAGACAGGTAACAGAACCAGTTCACATAGATAACAGAACCAGTTCACACAGGTAACAGAACCAGTTCACACAGGTAACAGAACCAGTTCACATAGATAACAGAACCAGTTCACACAGGTAACAGAACCAGTTCACACAGGTAACAGAACCAGTTCACATAGATAACAGAACCAGTTCACACAGGTAACAGAAACAGGAAGATTTAACACAAATAATTATCTCCCTTTCCTCTCCAGCGTCTGTCTGCAGCCGGGTTTTCTGCCGGTCTCCAGTATTTCGGCCAAAGTATTCACGGCGTTTTGGACGTCAATGGAGACGGGCTCGTAGACCTCGCAGTGGGAGCGCTGGGAGCTGCTGTCATCATCTGGTCAGACCATCACACACACACACACACACACATAAACTCCTGTGAATGATCCATCAGTGTACAGACTCACACTCAACCCACTTTAGCTTTAACCCTAAGATGTACTGAAGTAACCCGTGAACAGATTCAGTCCTGATGATGGTGTGCTCCCTCACTCCAGGTCTCGTGGTGTGGTGCGGATTCAGGCCAAGCTGACCTTTGAACCTGAGAAGGTCAACATCTTTAACAAAGACTGTCGGCGAGGAGGGAAGGAAGTCACCTGCATGTCTGTGACGGTCTGTCTGAGTCTGGACTCTAGGACGAAGACGAGGACGAAGAGCAGGACAGATGTTGGTATGTGGGAGGCTGACACAGCAGTTTCTCTACGGATTTATTGATTATTACAGTGACGGCAGATTCAATCCGACATCTGCAAACCAGATTCAGTGCAGGGATATTTTCACAAACAGGTCGGCTTCAGGACAAAATTAATTACTGTTAAAGATTAAAGGTTCCATATGTAAGATTCTGAGCATTATTATTTTGTTTTTATTGGCAGTGAACGGGTTGTATCGTAACAAACTTCTCCGACTTCCTCTGTTGCCTGTGAACTGGAGCTAGCTGGCAGTACTTTGCCACGTTAGCTAGCTACTAATTTGTCTACTTTGGCAAGCAAGGCTCTTGGCTAATAGAAAGCTATCGTTAGCTTTGTACTGCTACATCATTTATTGTTGGCTAACATCAACACTGTCAGAATACATAAGTTAGTATCATTAGCTGGGGGAAGCTAAAATTACCAATCGTCCTTGTTAGCAATCAAGCTAACGTTATCCAGCTAAAAGCACAATAAGACAATTTGTTCCACAAGCTTTGCAGCAATGTTAGCTTTTGATTTTGGACTCTGTGTTGGACTCATAAGCATGAACGTCACAACCTTTGACCCTCAGCCCTACATAGAAACACATAGAAATCAGTCCACAGGCAGCAGAGGAACAAAGCTACACTACAACCCGTTCACTGATCAATACACTGATCAATACATAGAAATAAAATGCTTCACAATCTTACATATGGGACCTTTAACTCCCAGCAGGTTTGTGGTTGAATTCAGCAGCTTCCACTGTAGAGAAGTGGAAGTTAATATTTAACTGTGTCTGGATAATAAATCAAGGAAGGAGTTTAATTCTAACAGCTGTCTGGTCCTCCAGCTGTGTGGACGTTTGCAATGAGAGCGCCAGATTCATCCAGATGTTTAGCGTTGCGACCGGCCGTATGTGGAAAATCTTGTCGTGGTCTTTTGCTCGCAGCAGAGATTCCCCACAGTGCTTTGTGAGGCCGTTGTCGTGTCTCTGTGTAATTGGCCTCAGATGTGTGGGCCGGCTGCATGGAAACCTCGCTAACATGCTAACTCCAGCCAGCCACAGTTAAACCGTGTCACTCCTCCTCCCTCCATCACTTCATACCTCCCTCTCTTCTTTCTCTCCATCAACTCCTCATCTTCTCCTCAGATCATCTGGACCAGATTAGGGACATACAGACGCACAGATGCACGCATACACACGGTATCGAACGAATACGCTTCAGTGGACGGAGAGAGGACATGGGTCTGAACCTCAGTTGTCAGATTTTATCTCGAGTTTATTCCTGAAAGTGCAGACGTGGCGTTTCTAATGTGAACTGTGTTGGACCGGAGCAGCTTACCTCAGCTCTCTGTTCGCTCATAAATCAAAAGTTCAGTTGTTAAACAGATGAGAACGAGTTCTGCAGTCCAACAGCTAATAAGGAAGCAGGAAATGCATCACTTTATTAATCAATAACAAAGAAAGTTATTACTCTGTTAAAAAGTGTTAGGAAAACAAGAGAGATTACATTACTTTTGTGTGTGTATTTTATTTGGACTCAACAACAGAATTTAATCATTATGCCACGTAGTTCTTCTGTTAATCATCATCAGACAAACAGAAACTGCCACATCAACAGACAGCCACTCCACATGACAACGGTGACACTGTCAGACCTCTCGTTGTTGTTAAAGGACAAGTTCATATGTTTTCAGGTCTGTCTTAAAACAATACTCTCTCATAAAGGTAAAGGGATATGAGCCAGCATTATCTACAGCACTGACCTGCAGCTAACTGTGAGGTTACAGAGTTGGTGAATTGTCTTTCATAGGGAGGTGTTTTTTTCTTTTTTCTGTGTCTGTGACGAAGTGCCTTACTTTTTTCTTAGAGGAAGTTCTCCTGGAAAATGTCCTTGAAAAGTCCTGGAAAATGATTTCTTTAAAAGACTGGGATGTGTTTTTGAGTCTTGTATTTGAGTCTGGTTCTTTGATGATTATCTAGGAGCTTCTGCTTACTCCATTTCCTGTTAAAAGAAACTAAGAATTAAAACAACAGGGGAGTCCGAAGTCTGAGTCAGAGTCAGAGTCAGAAGCAGTACTATGCAACTGTAACATCTCTGGTTTGAGTCCAGCGTGGGACTTTTCTTGCATGTCAACCCCTTTGAAAATGTATTAAAAATATATGAATGTGAAGTTGGAAGCAGAGAAAATATGATGCATTACTGGGAATTGGTTATGTAATCTTGTTTTGTCCAATGGGGTGTCTGTAACAATAGTGGATGGAAACATTTTCTTTTAAGTTTTACTTTGCCAACTTTTCAGAAAATGTCTTAAAACTGAAACATTTGGAAACATAATGAGCTCAACAGGTGACATCACTTGCTTTCATATCACCTGAAAGACCTGTAAAGTCTGTGATCTCAAGCTGGATAAGACTGGATTGATTTGCCTCTTTTAAGCCCTCTTCCTCCTCCACCCAGCTGCTTGGTACAGTCTGCTGCTGGATGAGAGGCGTTTTCCTCCTCGAGCTGTTCTGGACGAATCAGACCGACAGCAGCCCAGGACTCTGTTCCTGCAGGCTGGAGGGCAGAGCTGCCAGCGCCTTGTCTTCTCCATCCAGGTCAGACTCCCCCCCAACACACAAAACAATCATGAAACAATACAAATGTCCCAGTCAGCAAAAAGTCAAGGGAATCCTTGAATACAAAACATATGTAACTCACATGTTTCTCTGAACAGGAGACGACAGATTATGGACGTCCCATCGCAGTTGTCCTGGAGACAGGGTTGCAGAGCCCCGACGAAGGCCCGGTGTTGGACCCGGACTGGCCGAGCATTGTGAGGACTGAGGTGAAAGAGTGATTAGTTTGGCAACGTTGATTTTGTTGTTTTATGGTCATGATTTTTGTAGACGTGTCAGACTTGAAAATATATCAGCAAGCAGGTACTAACGAGGTCCTGAAATATCTTAACAAATATTTGTTATTGGATGGATCGCCATGAATGGCCGTAGACTTTAAAGAATATTTTTTATTCTGACTGAATATTTGTTTCTTGCTGTAGCTTCCCTTCTGGAACGGCTGTGAGCAGGAAGATACCTGCGTTCCCGACCTCATCCTCCACAGTCACACTGACCTCATGGATGTTCAGTAAGTAACACCTTCTTAAACACACAAGTGTGTTATTATCATATATCTATTGCAGGTAATTGCCTCTGTGTTTCACCTGAAGGCAGTTCTGCAGCTCCAGGGATCGGGCCGCCTGGACACTCTGCAGCCATCAGAGGGCGTCACAGGGCTCAGTGCATGTGGTGGAGAGTGGGCGGAGGAGGATGGTGGTGTTTGCCCGACTGGAGAATCAGGGAGAGAATGCCTACGGAGCTGCCATCCACATCTCCACCTCCTCCAACCTCCTCTTCTCCAGCCTCATCGTCAAGGTGAACCAGAAATAATATGACATTTTAAAAATTAAAGATGTAATTGTTTTGGATCAATTCAGCAGTGCAATATCTCATTAGGCTCCTCCCCTTACCCACAGGACCAATCAGATATTCAGATTGAGTGTTACTCCGAGGACAGGCTGGCCAATCAGAGGAGCTGTAACATCAGCGCTCCCTTCATGAAGTCCTTGTCCCAGGTCGGTGCTGCATCCACAATGAGTCAGTACGAGCTGGTGTTCATCAAACATAAAAACAAACATAAAACATAGAGAACAAAGTGAAACGTCAGTTCACAGCTAGTGATTATTAGACCATCATACAGCTGTTATACAGTCAGACTAATGATAGTCATTAAACAGAGCGGGAATACGCTGCGACCGACAGCCACTGACTGAAATCCTTCATTAGCCTAACGACCGTCCTATAAACATGATCACAGCCCCGCCCACCACTGCACGGCCCCCGAGGGCCCGGTTCACAGAGGCCTGTCTGAATAAAGTCCAGTTTATTGGTCCAGACTGTGGTGCAGATTATTGTCGGCTTCCTCTTAACGAGACTGTTGGATCAGGTGAGACGCAGCCGGAGGGAAAGACATGAGACACAGCTTTGGTCTGAAGATCTGCAAATCCTCAAAAACAAAACATTTCACGTGTTACAGCAACATGTCTGTTAAACGTTCTCTATGTAACTGCCATTAAACTGTAGTTAACAGCACCCCCAGTGGCTATGCAGTGAACTGCAGTCAGTGTCCTGTGTACACAGTCTGTAGCCGCGAGCGAGCATCATCCTGGGGTAGCTTTGTACCGCTACATAATTTATTGTTGGCTAAAATCAACACCGTTTGTCAGAATACATAAGTTAGTATAATGGATCACATTAGCTGGGGAAGGTAACATTATCCAGCTAACATAACCTCCAGATAATAACATATATATATATAACACATTATCCAGCGCTGGGTGCCCCACAGTGATATCAGTAGATATTATGCATTAATGTAAAAGCCGGATTTGACTGTTTTAGTTGGTTGAAAAAATCAAATATATCACTTTCAGGTGGAGTAGAAAATGTCATAAAGAGAAAATACTAAAGTATGTCAGATTTGTACTGAATAAATGTTAAATTGAACCACTGCTAATACATATATATGATATATATAGTAACTCAAGGCTGTCCAGTTATTTAATCAGATAAAATGTCAGTTGTTTCAGTTTTATTTTGAAAAGCAACCTGCTCTCTTCCTTTCCAGGTATCTTTCCGTCTGGAGTTTGAGTTCAGTCGTTCTGTCTTCCTGGATTATGTACGTGTCGCCATGGCGACCACAAGGTGAGACATCTGATGTCAATGAGAATTTTAGTGAGTTTGGAAGAAGAAAGTGGGTGAGGTCCTAATTAAAAGCCAGTTTTATTTTATCTTTAATAATGTAATGTATTTCCTGTTGAAACAAGATGCTCAGACAAGATTTAATTTACACAGGGATCTTTTTAAAAGTTTAAACCAACAAAAGGTTTAGTCTGAATGAATGAAAGGATTGTAAACTGGGGTCGGGCTTACAAAGGGTCAATTAGCTGCCAAGATTAAATATATATTATTTTATAGAATAGCCTTTTAAAGATTTTTGTTTACTTGTCACTTCTTTGAAATGTGTTTTAGGGTTAAAATTTATGAGTTACAATCAGGGTTCAAGAAAAAAAAGTACAAATATGTTTCTGTATGTAATCAGACATAATCTCAGTTACATTGTGAGGACTCAGCTGCCAAATGGGGACATATAGCTGGTACTCACAATGTGGGGACCTCATTCCCATATGGGAACACCCAGCAGGTCCATTAAAGGTGAACCAATATATTCAGGGTCTAAGCTTTAGTTTTTGTTTATAGATTATAGATTAGATTCCAGGTAATTAATATAAATCCTCACAAGTCTGTCTGTGTGTGTTTATCAGTGAGGGAGAAGACGGATACCCAGACGACAACATCAATGACATCTTCCTCCCTCTGAAGTACCAAACTGACCTCCTCTTCACCAGGTGAGTGGGTGTGAAATCCTTTTATTGATCTTTCTGGCAATGACGCTGTATAGTTTATTATATATTTAATGAAAGAAACTCTTCCTCTCTTCTTCCGTCAGAGACCCCAACCCTCCTCGATTTGAGATCAAAGCAGACAGCTCTTCTTCCTCCTCCTCTTCATCCTGGGACCAACCAGACAGCAGCTCTCCCACCTTCAACCTCACTTATTATGTGAGTTACAAAAACACAATCTTTTTCCGGGACAGTTAAATTAAAAAAGTTACAAATGTTTAATGTGCATGAGGAATGTCTTTGAGTGTGTTTTTACTTTGTGTTCAGATCCAGAACCTGGGAATCTTCTCCGTGCAGGACCTCCTGTTCAGGGCTGATATCTGGGCTGTGACCCGGCAGGGGAACCAGCTGATGAACGTCACAGACTACAGCATCGAGCAGGTACGAAGAGCAAATACGTCTTAAAAAAGGACGTTATATATAATAACATACGACAGTCACACCTGAGGCTTCTCCTCTTCCTCTCAGCAGGTTGCTGGGTCTCACTGCACGTTGCCTCAACCCAGAACAACCAATCAGGTCACAGCTGAGGACCTGTCTCACCTGTCACAGCTGGTAAGACTGAGTTAACTGAGAGCGAGTCTGGAGAAACGTCCAAGAATCAGACTTTGTTTTCTCCTGTCAGAACCGCAGTACCGGCGCCAGCGTGGTGGTCCAGTGCAGACTGAACCTGCCCGCCTCCAGAGAGCTGAAGGTGACGCTCAGAGGAAGACTGCAGCTTCCCGCTCTGCTTGCCGTGAGTCTCCGAGGAATCTTGGTTTCACTTCAGTCTTTTGCTTTTTTAACTGCGTGACAATCAGGCGACTGATGACCTGTTTCAGGTGAGCTTCAGGTCTTTGGAGTTGCTGACTGCTGCCTCCATCCAGCTGGAAGCGTCCAGTCCGATGTTCCTCCAGGAGGACAGACCGGTCCGACAGGTAAAACTCTCACCAACAAATAGTTTCTGCTCTTAAAGTCCAACTCCATGTTTCATGTTCCAAAGTTTATCTGAGCTCATCTGATTTTAAGGGGCTAGATAACAATGGATGTAAATTAGCTAACTTGCTAGCTAATATACATCAATCTTCAGCTAGCTAGTTAGCTCAATTTCTGCTAACATTAACTTTCAGATGTAACTAGCCGACACTGATGTAGATTGGCTAGTTTTGCTGATTAAGATCTTCAAAATGTGGTTGTCTTTTCAACCAAGTTGACTGAACGATTGATGTAAATATGCAAACTAGTTCGCTGTGTAAAATTCAGTTCTTGTTCCAACAGTGTGATGTTTGAATGACGTCTGTGCAGTTTGACACCAGAAGGATGTTTTCACATTCGTCTGCTGAAAGTTAAAGTTTCTCTGAGCTCATTGAACATCCGATTTTAGGTGGCGTGGCATACAAGCATCATCTGTGACATCACAAAGCGTAGGAAGTGAATCCTGGTCCATTATGCAGCTCATACAGTGAGATCCAGCAGTGCTCAGACAGACTTCAGTGAATGAGGAGACATGTTGTGTCCAGCAGGAAAACTTTAGAAATGAACATTTGCATTTTTATAGATAGAGTGTTTAATGTAGAGAAGATTAGTTTTTAAGGATTTTAATGTGGAAATTATTATTTGATTGTTCCAATCATGTTTGTACATGTATCTTAATACACGTTTGTAGGGAAACTCACATATCATATCAACTTTTTATTTATTTTTTAGGATTAGACTGTTGTTCAGTTTTCTGGCCCGTGCTGTCAGCAGAGTGAACATGAGAGAAATAACAGTAAACACCACCTAACTCAGTGTTATTACACTGGATGTGGAGGTTTGCTGCCCTCTGCTGTCAGAAGGTATTATTACTGTATGTATCTTGGTATCTGAGATTATTTACAGGCAGTTATGTGTTTGATTGATCAGAGGGAGAATAAATGAAATGCAGTCAGTGATGATATGACTGTTTTCAGATAATCCTGGAGCTGAGGAAGGAGGAGGATTACAGCGTCCCCGTCTGGATTATACTCGGGAGCTCACTGGGAGGCCTGCTGCTACTGGCCTTACTGGTCCTGGCCCTGTGGAAGGTACAGTCACCTCCCAGTCAAACTTATATGATCAATGTGCATCTTATTTAAGGTTATGTACGTTAGAAATGTCCAGTGTGGTAACTTGCATACATATTAGCATAATTAGCTATATAGACAATATTTCAACTGCTTGTCTGATTTGGACAATATAGGAGTGGTATATTGAGGATGCTGAATCTATTTCTGACATTTTTATAATACAACATGAATGTTTAATCTAGAAGTGGCCATATTTCCACTGACAGTGACTGACTTGATGATTTTGATTTATATATTATATTATTTATACAAATTGCTGCACAGCAGAACTTAGGACAAATATTACATCTGAACTTTCTTGTTTTCAAAATGCAGGTCCAGTGGATTTATTTATGGATTCAGCTTCCTCAATAACCCACTCCTATATTGTCAAAATTAGCCAAGCAGTTGCTGAAATATTGTCCATATAGTAGATTATTAATACTAATTATGCTAACATTTGCCAGTTAGAATCGGGCAGTTTATGAAGTCTTTTTTCTGCTCAGCTCGGCTTCTTCAACAGACGGAGGAGACAGGAGGAGGAGGAGCAGCCTGTAGCCAATGGGAAGGAGGAGCTATAAAGTGTGGACGACAGCGATGCTGAGTTCAGTTGGTGCTCGTCAACTTATAAAGTCACAACATCAGATCAGTAAAGGTTTGAATCACTGACTTGTTACAGGCAGTTAAAGACACAACGGGACTATTAACTGTGGTCTCACTTCCTGATGGTGACTTCATGGGTTGATCAGGATCACCTGAATGCATCACGAGCCTCCACCTGTCACTCAGGGACCCTGATGCCCCGCCCCCCAGCCAATGGCTCAACCAGTTACAGTTACAGTGAGCCAATCAGCCAATCAATCAGCCAATTAATCAATCAATCAGCCACGTGACCATGTTCTAAGTAAGCAGAAAGTAAAAAAACTCAATTACATGTTAAAATCTTACTTAAAGCTCCTCTATGTAACGTTCATTACACTGCAGCTAACAGCGCCACCAGTGTTCGTTCAGTGAACTGCAGTCAGCGTCCTGTTGCATCATCCTGGGCGTCGGCCAACAGTGACAAACACTGAACGCTGTAAAATAACTGACAATCATATTTAGAATAACGTTACTATCTGCAATGTTCCTATATTTTATTTGGACCGTTAGCTCCATGCTACTAACTAGCTCGCTGTTTTCAAATCAGCCATCAGCCAACACCACGAAGCAATTATGTTTTCATCATGAATGTCTTTAGATTGCACTGAAACCGCAAGTCGATCCAATTAATTCCCCAGGAGTTTGTTAAAATACAGCACATGAAAATAACAAAAACTGCAAACAACTTTTTCGTAAATCTGGACACAATTTATATACCTACCGATTTTGCGGCTGACGTTCTGTTAAAATAATCTGCATTAAACTCCCTGTCCAACCTTATGATCATGTCATGATGTTTGCAGTTTATTGATGCGATTTCATAAGAAAAGAAAAATAAGAGTGTCTTTTACACTGTGTCTGAGGACAATAAGAGACAACACGAGACTACCTACGGCTGATTTTCCTCTTTTACACTAATGGAAATTGTAAATGCATCTTACGAACACATATTGTATATTATTTCTAAATTTATATCTGATGCACTTTTTTTTGTATAAAGTCAAACTTGAACTTTTTTGTAAATATAAACTTGTGTATGAATTAATAAGGATAGTGGCATTATTGTTTCTGCAGTAGAGTTTCTACAGTGGATGTACACCTTGTTCACTATTTGTGTTCATATTGGAATAAAGACTCTTTTTGTGATTAAATGTTTCACTTTTAGGGAACTTGTCTTCAACTAGTTCTTTCTGCTCACGCAGACGAGACCTGACCTTGTCACTTTGAGTTTGTTGTGAAGAGAGATGACGACTGCATGTTAAGGACGATGGTTTATTCCTCCGAGTGAGTCAATGTGATCAGAAAACTTCACTGAAGTTGAGTTCTGATAAAAGTTTGTAAAAACCAGACACTTTCATCCCCTGACTGAAGAATGTGATGAATTCACAGCAGTCGCCTCGTCATGGTGCAGAAAGTTAAGAGAATCTTTTGGACGATGAGATAACATCCAAAGTCAACGCAAAGACACAAATTGAAATTCGTGGGGCTTTCGCAGTTCTATGTGGGGAGGTCCGGAGAGACCGCTGCTTGAGCAAATGTTTATGTGTGATGTCAACGCAAAGACTTGACTTTTTGGGGGCTTTTTTACTTTATTAAATGGGACAGTTGAAGATAGACAGGAAAGGGCCACAGGTCGGATTCGAACCCACTGCTGCTGCATTTTATGAGCGTTTTGAGCGAAGAATTTGTGTATCGCAGGGCTCTCAGGAGCGTGAATATCCACTTTATTAATTAAACAAAGAAGTTTTGGGCCACAACTTGTCGTGAACACAAGTTTCAGTGGAGGGAATTTTTTGTACTGAAGGTGGCAGTAGAGGAACCGGTTAGCTACAATAAGAATAAATTATTATGTGGTAATGAACATCAACCTTCATGTGCGTGTGCTCTGAGACAGCTTAAAGCTTTTTTTATTATCTACCCTCGTTTTTCCCACTTTTGTTCAAAGATATGGTAATTTGTGTTAAAAAACATACATTTTCTTGGGGGAGGAACCACAAACCCACCAACACACATGTGCACGAAGTCGAAGTCCACAAACCTGGAAAAATGCTTTAAGTTACTAACAAAAACATCTGTACAAGTATCAGATGATGAACTTCATCAGAGATATCACATTTAATAAATATTTCTCTATTATGATCAGAAACATTCCCCAGAAGTTCAATAAGGCTGTAAATATTTTCCCTATAAATACTTCTGATCAACCCATTGATCAGTTTCAGCCTTAATTAAACAACTTATAGTTAGCCCCGCCCATTCTGAGTACAGAAATGAACACATGTACTCGTTCATCCCTTAATTCAGACTAAATCACTCAATAAACAACAGAACACAGGTGAATGCAGACAGAAGACTTTTAATTTGAAAGCTTTCATTCTGCAGGAAGTTCACCACAGCTGACATCTTTTAAAAAGTTTCCCCAACACATGAAGAAGAGAATCTTTGGCTTCATTTCAGCCAAACTTCCCACTTCCATCAACACGCTCCCGCGCTGTTAAATAAAAAATAAAATTAGCACTCTGAATGGCACATCATCATCATCATCATCACACCAAACCCCTAAAACCTGCAGGCAGAACTTCCCCCCCGCCCGCCTGTAATGCCCGATCACATGGTTAACAACAACTCTGAGCTCTGCTGGACAGATTATTCATTAGTGTGACACTTTAAAATTAGTTTTCCTCCACCTAATGACGAGATAATCACGACACCGGCTGCGGAAACACCAGCGTCTAATGACAACCCAACGCCATGATTCATTTTTCTTCTACAGCTTCAACAGGTGTTTAATTTAGAGACACCGAAACTGAGCTCAGAGGATCCTGCAGCTTCAAAAATACAACGAAAACAGATCTTCAATCTAATTACTGCAGCAGCAGCTCGGCCTCAGACGATGGATTAATCAACACAATCCGGTCCAGATGTTCCCTCTTTGTGTTGAGGAGCCACCTGAGGCATCATCCGTCCGTCTGTTACACACAACATGCTAATGCAAGCTAATTATTATTTCCACTGCTTTAAATCTCTGGAGTTATTTTTTTTGTCTGTAAAATGTAGAAAAATAGTGAAACAAAAGTTCACTTCTAAATTCTGAGAAATCCTCTTATCATTTGTTTTTCTTATTTTCAAAATATAAATTCATTATTCATGTCAGTCATTAATTTATGAATCAAACACAAAAAGAAATTTAAGTAACGACTACCGTACTTTATATTTCATGCTCAAGTCAGAACTAGTTAATTAAATAACGGGCAACGGACCAAAACTGATGTATGAATGTATAATTCATGTAATGTTTGGCTACTCACTTCATCGTGTCTTGCACTTTGTGGCCGAACATTTGTGTGATGGCGCGCCCTAATTTAACGTAATAAATATTACTAGTTAGACTGTGAGCAGCAACGCAAACAAGTGTTGTTCAAGCTCATATTCACACACTGAATCAGGATTCGCCATCACAAAGAGTATTTACTGCAAGTTTATCGAGTACGAGCCAGGATCCAAGTACAGGAAAGGAAGTCGACTGTGATTGGAGCACTGGGCAAAAAGGGGCAGGGCTTATGAAGGGTCACTGGTGTAGCACATGATCAGAGCTGATAAAGAGTTATTGGACATACTGACTCACAGACCTGAAACCTTTGGCAACACAACAGGACCCAACAGACCCCATTAAACAGAATCTGTGGAACTGTTCAGACCTCTACCTTCATGTTTTTCAGACACGACGACCAAAGCTGAAGCGGCTGCAACCCGACTTCACTGTTTATTAAAAAAAAAACCTTAAAAATGTGGATTTCTGGGAGAACATTCGTCGTTTCTGTTCTTATGTTTACATTTCAAACTAAAAGCCCATCTGCCTACATCTACAGAATCAAAACAATGGTACCATGTTCAGGGAATATTTGGTTTGTATTTTTAAAGATTAGAAAAAGTGCACTACCTGGCCAAAAGTATGTGGACAACCGCTGTGATAACAGCCTCCATCCCGTCCTGTGAAAAACATAAACCTCCAAAACGGAGCAGTTTGTGATGATGCGCTTTCAGGTATGTTGAAACAAACTGCTGCCACATTGCTGGAAGGACACATGGTCATTTTCTAATAATTACTTTTTTTCTTGTGAAATTCTAGATATTTTTACTATTTCGAGTCATTAAATATTGGTAAAATTAAACTCTTTGAGTAGCTGAAAGTCTCTTTTTTATTATCTAGTCTTGAAACAGACATATTGGGTTCACAAGCCAAAAACATTTGGTACCAGAGGTCTAAAATCTCACTGTAAGGTGTCCAGTGGGCTAAATTGTTTTTCCCAGGGTGCCGAAGTCATGACGAGCTCTGACTGGCTAGTCCTCGCTGCCTTCGTTGGTTAGGTTTAGGTTAAGCCTATCACAGTCCTAATCCAACAACTAGGAACCGGCCCTGTTCTGATCTGGGCGTATTATTCTACAGGTCGTTGTGCAGCGCCACTGACTGGTTCCGCTTTGCCGATAGGGTTAGGGTTAGGGTTCACCAGTTAGCACCAAGGTGTCAAGAATCAGAGCGACCTCGGAAAAAACAAACAAACATTTTTGCGTCCAGAACAGGACCGAAATCAGGAAAAATCCAACCCAACAAAAAGTACAAAGTATGTGGACGGGTTGGTCCCCACACTTTGGACCATGTAGTGTAGTTTCAGTGAAACAGGCCCACAGAAAAAGTATTTTCATAAAAACATAGAAATGTTCCGATACCACCTTCTCCTTCTCGAAACCAATACCGATCCGATCCGATACATCTATCTGTTAAACAACAGATAGACATACGTTTTTTTAAACAAGCTTATACTGCAGACCAGCAGAGGACGAAGCAGGGACCCGGTTCGGGGCTAATAAATTATGAGGCGTTGGATCGGTGCACAAACCATATTTTAGGCAGCATCGGAACAAATCTACAAACCCTTTAAAATAAACATATTTTCAAATATAAGGAACTTAAAAACCTGATGGTCTGTATAGATTCTGTCCAGCAGTCCGATCGTGTGTCCCGTTTCTCAGCGGTTCATCGTTACAGTAAAAACTAAAGCCAGTGAAAACCCTTTCTCATGTTAAAAAAATAATCAGTGCGTGTGGCGGCTGCTCCGTGGGCGTGGAGAGCGGGCGAGGTCGGTCGTCTGTCGGCTGTTCACTCACTCGCTCGCTCATTCACTCCGACTGTAGAATCAGTCACATGGCGGCTCCCGCGGCGTGGAGGTAAGGCAAAACAAGAAGCGGCGCGGTGATGTCACTGCTGTCCTCGCTCTGCTGCGACGTTCTGCAGTGAGCCGGAGACACGGACCGACCGCCGTCTGTCGCTGCTGGTACTTCGCAATTAATACTTAAAATAGAAAAAAAGCAACCCACTTTTTTTTTATAAAAATGCTCAAAAACTTTTGGTACTGAACCATCGTCCTTCAGCACCGTTTGGATTCGTTAGAAAATTATAAGAAATTCTTTAAAAACAACAAAGAGTCCTTGATTCCTTCAGCTCTCAGGTCCGTTTCAGTGGAACTCCACGAACTCCTCCAGCGTTTTGGGGATCTGGTTGCGGTAGGTGATCTGGTGTTGCCGGACGGCGCGCGCCGCCAGGCACTTGAGGCTCATCTTCATCTGGGTCTTCAGCAGGATCTCCGACACGCCGGTGGTGCTCTTGTCCAGCGGCGTCTTCTTCTGCTTGTTAGTCATGTCCGTGTGGGCGCCGGCCTCCACCAGGTTGATGATGATGGCGTGGAGCGTCAGGAAGTCGCTGATGGGCCGGTTGTACTGGACGATGACGTGCAGCGGCGTGTTGCCCTCGTTGTCGACAGCGTTGACCTGCGCACCGCAGTCCAGCAGCAGCTTGGTAACCTGGGCGCTGGGGAAGCTGCACACGTCGTTGGTGTGGAAGTCGTCGACCGGCGTGCTGGAGCTGATGGCGAGGTGGAGCAGAGAGGAACCCTCACGGGACCGCGGGTCCAGCTGGATCAGGTTGTAGATGTGTTTGTTGATGCGGGCGCGCTCCTCGTCGCCGCAGGTGGTCTTGGTGGAGATGCAGGCGAGGTACAGGAAGGTGAAAACATTCGACTCGTAATTGTCCATGGCCTGAGGCAGCTCGGATTCGACCGCCGTGTCCACTCGAGCCATGCTTCGCTGAATCTCCACCACGCTGCAGCTCAGCACCTGCTCCACCGCCGAGGCCACAACCTGCTCCTTCAGGTGGACCATCTGCGAGAACACCTGGGCGAAGCGCAGCAGGTCCTTGTGCGTGTTCCGGTTGCCTTTCTGCCGCAGACGCAGCGCGTGAAGCCACAGTTTGATGCACTGTTCAAACTCCATGTTATCGGCGTACACGGCGCCGCGATAGATGATGGGGTGTGACACGTCGATGTTGTCCGAGCCCAGAATACGCTCCCGGATCATCAGCCCCTCCATGTGCAGAGCGTCCCGGTCCACCCGGATGGCCTCCAGTTCTGGGGGCGTCTGGCACTCGCAGCGCCCGCCGTAGGCCTCGATGGGCGGCAGCAGCTCCTTGCTGACGATGTTCTCGGGGTCGCGGTGGCGCTCCATCATGGCCATGTGCAGGTACTGGTACGTCCTCTGGATGTCGTAGTTTTCCCGGTCGTTGGCGAACGAGGCTCCCAGCAGCTCCAGGGCCTCGATGCGGCTGCGCGGGTCACAGTCGGCGTGCGCCAGCAGCAGCTCCACCACGTCTGCTTTGCAGCTCTCTGCCGCGACCTTCAGCGGCGTCATGCCGTGTCCGTTCACCACCATGGCGGCCTGACAGCGCACCAGCTCAGTTACGATCTCCAGATGGCCCGCCTCCGCCGCAAAGTGCAGGGCGGTGGCGCCGCAGTGGGCCTTGGCGTTGGGGTCGGCGCCCTGCTCCAGCAGGAACTTCACTACGTCCGTGTGACCTTTATAGGCGGCGATCATCAGGCAGGTGTTGTTGTACTTGTTGGTGATGCTGATGTCGGCGTTGTGCTCCACCAGGTAGCGGACGATGTCCAGCCGCCCGTCGAAGCAGGCGGCTCGCAGCGGGGTGGAGTTAGTGATGGTGGTGTGGTTAACGTTGGCATGGTGACTCACCAGCAGGCGCACCACCTCAAAGTGACCCGCTCCGGCCGCACACCACAGCGCCGTCGCCCCGTCGATGACGTATCTGCAGGACAGACAGACACACAGAGAGAGAGAGAGAGAGAGAGAGAGAGA
>JAGRRF010011196.1:780100-790903 GCA_019097615.1 Morone chrysops
TTTTCCCAGTGGGGGAGGGATACTTTCTTTCCTCCAATCTCCACTCTCTTCTTCTTCTGTGTTACCTGAAGTGTAGCGCTGAAGTTGCGTGGGATTTCACTTGTTGGAGGGAAACGCACGAAGAAGAAGTTGTTGCAGGAAGTGTGAAAATCGGAGAGTAGTGTGTGAAGATAAGGACATTTTTGAGGGGGAAATAAACTTTTTTTCGTCGCGAAGGCATTATCTCCGTGATCGATTATTCTGGGCTTTCAGTGAAGCGAGCGGTGGAAAAAACAGGTAGGCGACAGTACTGTTTTGTACGGTTTCTGCACAACGTATGAGTTAAAAAGGCATGTTGTTGTCATGTAAGGCCCCCTGATCATGTTGCACAGACATTTTAATTGCATTTTGTGTCTGTTAAGAGGAGCAAAAGGCACTCTTTAGGATATGCCCCCAAGAAGTGTATTATAACTAACTGGGAGCTCTGGCCATTAGCTGCAGGATCTCCAGTTTGCTAGAACCAATTCTGGTCGTTCTTTTTACTATCGACAGTACTCAGTGACCTCTAGTGATCAAGACTCGGGTAAAAATCTGCCAAAGTTCCTCTTTAAAAGATAAGATACAGTATATAATCACACTCCTCAGTGTTAAATACTGGACCTTAAAGTATTTGATATATTTTATTGTTAGACATATTAAAGCTCAAATCCTCTGATTTAGATCAAAATGAGTTTCTTAGTATGAATTTGATTGTTCGTCTCTGATTTCTGCTCCTGATGCTGCAGTAAAGCTTTGTGAGTCTGGTTGGAGGTGACAACCAGAATAGATTCTAATATAAAAAATCAGTAAATAATAAAGTTATTTTATCCCCGTTTCCTTCAGCAGCTACTCACTGCAAACATCTCTGGGTCAGCTGGGAAATTATCTGCTTTTTATTCTCAATATATTTCACTGAAGAAAGTTATAGTAAGTCCAAACAAAAGTATTAAAAATATAACATTTCACTGCAACAAACCAGTTCAGACTCCAGTTCTGATCAGATATGGATCCAGATTCTGTTGTTGACTATTTCGCTCCTCAAATCTGTTCACAAACACATTTTACTGTTTATCTGGAATATTTAAGATCTTCCAAACTCTGCCCGACTCACAGTTTCCAATTAAAATACAATTTGCATCGATAGATCAGAGGAAGGCGGGAACGGTCCAATGTCTTAATATTGTTTTCACTTTCACTGTCGATATAAAGCCGATTGCTGATTTAATGGATGCCTTCATTTCTGCAAAGGATACAAACACTGAAAGGTGAAACAAGGTCTGTATGAGGTCTGATGATAAACATTAAATATTATCTTTACTTTTATTAGGACTCATTATATGAACACTGTACCTGATGTTTTTACATTAATATCAAGATTATGAGTCCAACTCACATCCATAGAATCTGTATGTGTAGGTGTAGGTGATTTAATTGAGTTCATAATATCTTTAGTTAAGTTTTCCAACATGAAGGTCTGAATATGTTATTAACAGCATTTGCCTGAAATAATAAATACTGTCTGTTTAAAAAGTAGTTTAAATATATAAATGTATTTGTATAATTAAACCTCCACACATAAATACTGAGGATATTACTATCCTCAATAGTCGTCGCTGCACTGAAATAATAACAATTTAATATTAGCAAGTCTTTCTGATCATTAGAAATCAGATTTTTAGCTTTCAGATGTAACTAGCTAGCCGACAGTTGATGTAGTTTAGTTAGCTAGTTATGATGTGACTTTATATATATGTGTCTCTGAACTATCTTCAACGTCGCAACTTTTTAGAAAAGCTGCAGTGAAATCAGACATTTTAGGGTAAAATAATCCCCAATGAAATCCTGGAGGGACTGAATAATAAAAGTAAAAACTGACAAACATTTGCGGTTAATAAATGTATTGTTTTAATCGTTCGTGTTTCCTGTTTCTGCTTGAAAAGTGAATTTATTTCATTGTTAACTTCTGAAATTAACACGTATGATTTAATGATCTGTTCCACATTTTAGACTCATTGTTCGGCTTTAAATTCAATAAAAACAGACGTTATATTGATAACACGTATTTCTGCCCCCCTGTGGTCACTCTGTGCAATCAGCTGGCTGCTGTCAACCAATCAGGGCCCAGGGCTATAAATATTTATATTAATGTAAAGAATCAACCTTTAATTAAGTTACAATAATTGGAAAACATCATGAAATGCTTTTAGTAGTGAAATCCTGCAACTTTCCATAAATTTGACAAATCGTTGAAGTTTGACCAAACTATTAGAGAGATTATTCTTACTGGAACTTCAAATTAAAAGAAAAGCAGCACATTTAATCAGTTCATGTTTCCTATTTTTTGTTTGAAATGTGACTTCCTTTGTTATTAAATTACATAAATTTAATTAAGTAGCTTTAAATTCACTGAAAAAAGACATTTATTTGGAAATAAAACAATAAGATAATCCTAACACCTGCAGTGCTTTATTAATGTGCCACAATACAACAACACAGGTGAGTTCCAATATCTTCACTTTGAATATTTATATATTTAAATATATTGTGATTAAATTCTTGTGGATGTTCCTGTAGATCCGCCCCTGAATACTTTACAGTCAGACTTTTAAACCTTTAAAATGTCAAATTAAACCGATTTTACCTTTCTGAGAATAAACTCTAGTTGCTCCACAGGCAAACAATCAGCTGCACAACCCACACTGAACACAAACCAAATCATTTTATTCTCCATACATCGTTTTTAAGGTTGCATTGGCAGGTTTTTCTTTCTTATTTTTTTTTACATTCACTTACTCAAAGCGTGGACATTTTACACATCAGCCACAACAAACGTCAATAATACTCCACAGAATGAAGTCCCTGTGCACGGACAGCTCTTCAGAGCGGGAAGCAGCACTGGATGAGACACTGAGCTCGAACTCCATTTATAGTAAAGAGAGAAAACAACACGATGAGCAGCGCAGGGTGACAGATCCCAGTCGGACTGAAGCAGGAACGCACCAGATGGTTTTACGCACCTGTGCGTAATTTACGCGCGATTGTTATTTTTCTCCTTTTATGTTTCACATCTTTAAACTGTGATAAAATGTATAAAATCCATTTGATGCAGAGTCAAAAAAACATTTAATAATGCCACACACAGCTGAGACCCGGTTCTGTGTGGTTCTTTCACCAGGCGGTGGGTTCTGGCACAGAAGCTCAAACAACCTCCAGCAGCGCCTGAAGTCTAAAGAAGTTCATGGTGAGGCGGACTGAGAGGAACCAGGTCCCGGATCAGTCTACTTCTGCAGCGCGTCCGTGTCGCACTGGTCAGTCAGAACCGAGAGTCTGCAGTTCTCCGTCTCCACGTTGTTGAGCGGGATCACGATGTGCGAGTCGTCCGGTTCCGCTCTCACGGTCCCGGAGAACGGCCGCAGGGGGCACGAGTTCGTCCCTGTGGGCGAGGAAATCCTCCAGAACAGATCCTTCATCTTCTTCCTGAACTCGCGGCGCATGAGGCAGTACAGCACCGGGTTCAGGCAGCTGTTGGTGTGCGCCAGGCACACGGTTACCGGGTGGACGTACGTGTGCACCATGTAGTACGTCTTGTCCCAGTTCACCACGTTGAACTTGACCAGGACGCCCCAGAAGGTGATGGCGTGGTTGGGCATCCAGCAGATGAAGAAGGAGAGGACGACGATGGTGACGGAGCGGGTGACCCGGGACCGGCGCTTCACCTGGTTGTTGTTCATGCTGCGCAGGCGGACGAAGCGCAGCAGCAGCAGGTAGCACACGGTGACGATCAGCATCGGGAACACGAAGGCCACCAGGATCTTCTGGAGGTGGTACAGCGCCAGCCACGACTGTCCGTCCGGGAAGCCCAGCAGGCACAGCCGCTCCCCGGCCACGCTCTTCACCGTGGAGAAGATCGCGGTGGGCAGAGAGGCCACCGTGGCGGACACCCAGAGCCCCGCGATCACCCAGCGCACCGGGCACACCCGCCGCCGGGTCCGGTCCTTCAGCGCGGACGCCACCGACCAGTACCGGGTGATGCTCATGGCGGTGAGGAAGAACACGCTGGCGTACATGTTCATCACCGTCACGGACAGGATGATCTTACACATGGCGTTCCCGAACGGCCAGCTGAAGTCCAGAGCCGTGTCCACCGCCCAGAACGGCAGCGTCAGCACGAACTGGAAGTCCGTCACGGCCAGGTTGAGGATGAACAGGTTGATACTGGAGCGTTTCTTCCGGCCGCGGCGCACCTTCATCAGGAAGAAGACCAGCAGGTTCCCTACCAGCCCGGCGGCGCACACCACCGAGTACACGATGGAGATCAGGATGCGCAGGGTCGGGGATCCGTCCGCAGGCACGTCGATGTCATCCAGGCTGCTGAACCGCTCCTGACCCGCAGCGGACCGGTTCCAGGAGGTGTTGTGGCTCCACAGCTCCGCCATCCTCTCCGGTAACAGAGCCGACCCGAGACCCGCAGGGCGCATCACCTGGTGCGCTCCCGGAGAGAAGCAGCTCCCAGCGCCGTCCGGAGCGCACGCTCCCCGCCGCTCATGTTAACCCCGCGCTCACTTTGCTCTTCTGGATCTGGACTCACCGGAACTGCTCTCACCGCGGCCGGTTACCGGTTCACTGCTGAGCCCCGTGCGCGCGCAGCTCGCTTTATATGGCGCTGGTGCCCGAGGAAGCGCGTGCCCGAGCGGGGGACTGTTGTGTCATTTCAAGACTAAAGTACAGAACCGAGAGGCAGGGCCGGACCGGGAGGGTTCCGGGTCTTCAGTGCCCCCCCAACCCCCCAGCTTTAACAGCAGGAAGAATCAGATAAAGTTTATATTAATATTATAAGAAATATATAAATAATAATCTGTTCATTTAAAGTAAAACGCAGTCGACATTTACACTTAAATACATTAAATGTTGCAACATAAAACTTAATAATTTATTGATTTAAATAAACCTTCTGAGCTGAAAACTTTCATTTGATGAGTTGAGTTCATATAAATCCGTAATCAACTTAAAAACTTGTTTGTTGTGTTTATATTTTATATATTTACGTCATTAAGTGATAATTAAATAATAATTTATTGAACCAACGAGCGATATTGAGTTCAGTGAATTCACTTTCCCTCTACAATCAATAAACACCAGTTTTTAAGTTGATTAATCATAAAGGTTAACCTGTTAACGAGTCAAACATCATGAAATTTATGTTTCCTACTCAGAAAGTTCATTTAAATCAATAAATTACAAGTTTTATGTTACAACCATTAATTTATTTAAGTGATTAAACAGTGTACGAAATAGATGAGTTAAGTTTCTGCCACCTTCGTTATTATATTATATTAATATAATAACAGACTCAACCTGTTAATTTAAGATAAAAACTGATATAAAAAACAATCGATGTGTTTTCATCATTTAAACTTCAGATTTATTCACATTTATGAATAAAATTTGACCACCTGTGTTCTTTACGACACTGAAGTAAACAAACCTTTATTAAAACCTCAATAATGTTTATTTATGTGATCAATATTGTCTAATAAAGGTCAGTTTGGGTTTTAATGGCTCTTTTTATTGATCAGTCTTTTTTAAAGTAAATCAAGTTTACATATAAAACGTGTATTTTTATTCAGTTACAAGTTGCTGTACAGTGAAAATATTAGACAGTTAAACAGGAAATAACAATATAAAGATCAATAAAAACTTATAGACAAACATTACAGAACTGACTCCTGTAACACAGAAACACATTGAAATTCACAGACAGACAGAAAGAGAGGTCGGTCTGTCTGTCTCTCTCTCTGTCTCTCTCTCTCTCTCTCTCTGTCTCTCTCTGTCTCTCTCTCTGTCTGTCTGACAACCTCAGTTATAAAGTTATTAATCATGTAAATAAATAATATCTATTTGTATTCTGTTAAACTTTATATTTGTGTTAAATTTAAACTTTCAGTCACTTTTAAGCAAAAATACCCCAAATTCTCAGTTTACAGCTTTTATTATTATTATTAGTATATTATATTATATATTATTTCCTGTTAATGAATCTTTATAAATAAATAGATTAACTTCAGATGAAACATTTTCCATAAGTTGCATTAATATTATGATTTATAGTTGAAATACACGATGAGCTTATTAAAGCTCTAAAAGTAACGTATTATTAAGCAGACATCATTAATAATCTGTTTTTAGAGTCAGTGACGACTTTATGTTCAATAATAAAGACGTCTTTCTATTCAATGCTTCACTAATGTGACACAATAAGTTCAAATATCTTCATTTTGAGGCTTTTCCTAACATATATTTCTATAGATTAAATCAACAGCTCTGACCCTGTAGAAGCAAACTGAAGCTTTAATGTTACAGATAATAATCTTCATCAGGCAGCAGAGAGAATAAAACCAGTCAAAGTATCTCAGGATAAAGCAGCGCCGTACATTAACAGCATTAACTCAGGATGTGAGTAAGTGGATTACCTGATCCAGGTTCCGTCAGTTAATGAGTCCACACACAGAGACCACAGTCCAGCAGCCAGATGGCCCACAGCAGCATTTTTCCCATCATCCCCTCTCTCTGATCCAGCTGCCTGTGCCAACACGGCTCCACTGATCCCCGTCCACAGCTTGTACTCCGCGGGGACAAACAAGCGGACCCTGTGGGGCTCCGAGCCGAAGAACAACGGCCAGAAACTCAACGAAAAAATGTTCCTGAACTCAAAATGTCACCAACTCAAAAACAGACTGAAGCCAGAGAGAATCAGGACACTTTAACACTCAGTTATTACAAAAAAGGTTTCTTCTTTAACTTCTCTGTTCATAAAACTACAATGTAAAACCTGTAAAAACACTTTTTAATCAATGTAAATAAATGTAAACATTATAATGCTGTATGAAGTTATATTATATATATTATAACATTATAATGCTGTATTAAGTTAATCGGTTTAATAGTTTAGGTTAAACTAACTCATCAGGTTTTACAGTGAAGGAAAATAATTGAATTAATCAGACTTCTTTCTGGGTTTGACTTTTAGCGGGTTTACACTGATACATACTGCCTCCAGGTAATAGCCACATCCTAGCACTCTAAAGACTCTCCTACTTTCATCCTCAGCTCATTCGAGTACGGTGCGACTCAGTTGATCTTTAAGTAGAGCAGGCAGTGACTGACTGATACGCGTTTGGCCCTCTGGGCTTACCGTAGCTGTATCAGCATGATAGGAGCTCTCGTACACACTCGCCGTCCCCTCCACACTTCCTTTATATGCACAACTGCATCCTGTCCAAAGACCACTCAGAGCTTCGAGGCTCGCCAGCTTCATTCATGTAGTTTGATATTCAGACTTACTTTTATTTATTTATATCTGATGGTGTTAATAATTGTTTGGTACGACGGAGTACTAGGGCCAGACTTTTTTTGGGGGGGGGGAAATTACGAGAATAAAGTCGTAGTATTATGAAAATAAAGTCGTAATATTACGTAATATAAAGTAGTAATTTTATGAGAACTGTCAGCCTGTTATCTCAGCCAGTTAAACGATAAAATGATGAATAGTTAGTTTACCTGTTGACTGTACGGTAACTGAGACAAACAGCGGCTGCTGGGCTCAGGCTCAGGCTGCTGATTGGTTGAGCTGCTCACGTCAGATCTTGATAACTCTATCCAAGCTTTTTTCTCATTAAAACAACTTTTTTTCTTGTAATATTATGACTTTATTCTCGTAATATTACGAGAATAAAGTCGCAATATTCTCGTAATATTACGACATTATTTTTGTAATGTTACGACTTTATTCTCGTAATTTCCCCCCAAAAAATATTTTTCTCTTCGTCTGGCCCTAATACTCAACTTGCTGTTTACCTGTGAAGTCCTGGGTGTCTGCATTTGGGTCCTTTTCTTTGCTGCTTCACACACAGCCATGAAAATAAATATTTCTGACCCAGGTAAACCGAAGCAATGTGACACTCCTGAGGAACATAAATGGCTCTGTGTTTGGTAGTGTCAGTCAGGCATTGACTCTGAACCCTTTACCTGCCCTCTTCCTGTTTTCCTGTGGAGTCCTAGCTGCCTCGCACACACAGCCGTTAAAACAAATAGTCTTCCACTTGATACCAGCTCATTGTGTTAGTGAGCCCGACACTGTGCAAATCCCCGGACATCCCAAAAAACGCCCGTCCCAGGCACTAGTCTCCACCATCCCCTGAGAGAAATATCTGGCTCTGAGTTTGGCTCTGAGTGGGTCTTGTACTTGTACAGTGGGTTTATCAGAGCATGTTTGATGCAAACAGCTGCCTGCTGCTGCTGGAAAAATGTTTCATTAGAATTAAATCTGCAGGCTGGAAAACCAAAACAATGAGCAGAAAGTTTTCACACTTTCTCCTCCACTGTTGACCACATTACCACCATTTCATCATGCTTTTGCCACTGCTGCATTAGCTCATTAGACCTCCGCAGTTCGCCCTGTAGAGCAGCAGCTGTGCTGAATGAAAAGCAGCAACATTCAAGGACGACACACACACGTCCGCCCTGTAGGAAGATTTACACACTCACATGCTGGGAAAAAAAACAGACTTCATCTGAAAACTTTACCCTCGGATTCATTTGTTAGATGTTTTTTTTTGCACAGACGTCGTCTGATGAGCCCCGGCTGCCTGCGTGCAGCGTGCTCATTAAATCTGAACTTTGTGTTTTAATGATCGTTATGCACTCAGGGCCTTAATGTTTCATAGTTCAACATTACAACCAATCTAAAAGCAGCCGTCCAGAACGAATGCAACCTGTCGGCACACATTCCTCACGGGCGGGAAGAGCGTCAGGTTGTCGGTTTTAAGGGATATCTTGATTTGTGGGAATTGTAGAATATTTTTGCCGTCCACCGAGAGTCACACTCACAGCTGCCTGAAGCAGATCCAACCTGATGAGCAGTCACTCCATCCATCACTGTGGAACAGAGGTTTCTGGTACAACCTCACCTTCCTCCAAAGTGAACCGAGGAAAAACTGTCTAAAGAGGCAAAAACTCCAGCAGCTCATGTCAGCTATGGAACAACTTTATTGTCTGAGGTCTGATGGTTCACACCAAGAGATTACATACAAAGTCAATGCAAAGATTCAAATTCGCTCATTGTAATGAGAATATGCAAAATGTTCCCCGTTTGCTTGAGATGTGAATTATGTTGTGTGATGAGATTACAGCAACAGTCAGAGCAAACACACAAACAGACATTAATTCATTCCTGGAGACACAAATACTGAAATCTTTCCTTCTTCCGATCTTTCACATATTTGAGCAGGTCGGAAATATTAAACTTTGAGGGACTCGATTTGATTTAACACTAAAGTCAATGCAACACATATAAAGACAAATTCACTTTGTGTGACACAAATACACAGAAATGCTTCATTTGCATATTCACAACTTATAAATATTCAACTCTGAGCGACAAAACTGGAGAAAAGGAAGAAGGAAAATATGTGTCTGTTACTGATTCCAGCTGTCAGTAAGTTAACATAGTCCTGATCAACCAAACTCCATTCAGAAAACAAGCATTTGAACAGTTGTTTGCTCGTCGTCTTGCAGAATGACAGCATCATGATGAAGTTATTTCAGCAGCATTTTGATCTGTTTATTGACATTAAATCACAGAAACATCAGTTTATTTTAGGCTCAAACTGCCGTAGTAAGCAAGAATAAAGGACAAGTAAACAGAACTGATCCCACGAGGAAAACAAAGGCGAACATTTTGCTTCATGTTTGGTGTGAACGGCTATTAGCAGACACACAGACTGCAGCGCATCCAAAGAGAAAAACTTCAGAAACTAAGAATCTCGTTAAAGTCGCTCACATGTTGACCTTTATTTACGTCTCTCAGAGAAACTTAAAGCTGCTGAACAACAATAACCCTTTAGTAGAACAGAAGTAACTGAAAGGAGGAATTCTTCTGTGGGCAAATCTGGTTAATTCTCCACCTCCGATTAAGAGTAGCTTCCCTCAGCTATTTGCATATTCATATATTCTGGATTTTTTTAATGAGGGAGAAGGAGGAGATGTTATTATAGAAATTTTAACAAGGTAATTGAACTTTGCCTGGAGTACAAATTTCTGTCTGATATTAAAAAGTATTTTTATATGTATTGAAACATATACATATGTCTGCAGGGGATTATTAAGGAGCTGCTGAGATTACACAGCAGTTTGGTTTATGGTATGATTAGTGTGTATAAATATGTAAATTTAAACATGTATTTCACTAACATCAAACAGAAGTTCCCAGTTGAATTCATAGAAGTTCATTAACTGAGCAAACTGCATACAGAGAAAAAATACATTTATGATATTTGATTCTGGGAAAAGAAAATTGTCCGTTCAACCTGCTCGTCTTCAGTCTGTTACTTTCACACAGAGTGGATCTTTAAATCAGGGCAGCTGTGAACACTGTGTTATAACATAATACAATATAATACAGTATAATGTCATATAATACAATATAATACAATATAATAAAGTATAATACAATATAATACAGTATAATACAATATAATACAGTGTAATACAATATAATACAGTGTATACAGTGAGATTGGAGCACAGAGCAAATAGAGGCGGGGCTTCAGAAGGGTTAATTTATAAATGCTTTAAAGGGGAACTTCGTGCATTTCCCTCCAACAAGTGAAATCCCACGGGACTTCAGCGCTACACTTCAGGTAACACAGAAGAAGAAGAGAGTGGAGATTGGAGGAAGTATCCCTCCCCCACTGGGAAAAAACGCGAACCTTTTTTTCTCCACAGTAT
>JAGRRF010011196.1:794749-809673 GCA_019097615.1 Morone chrysops
AAAGTGGATTTTCCTCACTCACCTACCTGAAAAACAAATACAGGTCAAGACTGCAGCCTGAGTGCAGACTCTCTGCCTTACAACCTCCATACGTCCAAGGTTAGACAAGTTGTGTGCTACTCATCAGGGTCAGACATCTCACTAATGTGGGAGTATGTATGCCATCCATAGATGGTTTGAGGATTCACTGCCCATACTACATGTATGTTTAAAATTAAAACATGAATCTGTCAGTTAATAGATCAGTATTGTATGCAATGTAACAGGTATGTTTATGCATGCCAGTGGCATTAACAAGCATCACTAATTTTCCTTTCCACATTTATGTTTTAAAAATGTCCATTTGAATAGCTTTTATGCATGATTACATGCAATTGACAGACATTGTTGATCTTGGCAGGTATCAGTTTATTGTGTTATGTTATGTTTATGAATGGCAGTGGCATGGCCACCCTACTCACTGCACCTTGCACATGTTTAAAATACAAACATGAATATATGAACCTGTGTATCTTTTGAATATCTTAGTATTGAATGCACAAAAACAAGGTACATTTACACATGGCACTATAGGACCAGTTTGATATAAAACACAATTTTATACAATATATATAAGTAGGGGTCCCCGCTCCATTTCTCCATCAGTTTGGGGGTCCTTGGCCTGGAAAATGTTGAAGACCCCTGATTTAAAGGATATGAAGATTTGAGCAGAGAGAACGAGATGTTATTTATTCTGCACCAGAACTGCCCCCCCTCCCCTGGGGACAATAAAGATTCATTCAACTGAGCTGAAAAGGGTAAAAAAAAACACAGTCATGGAAGAAATAGTACAGAAGTGTTCACAGGTAAAATATAACAGCTGAACAATAAAACAAGATTCAGAATAAATATTTTTATTTCCTCCAGTTTCTGGGTGTTACACAGCCTCTATTGGCTGCTGTAAACGCCAATCAATATCATTAACTGCCTGTTTATACAGGAAACACGTGAATACGAGGAAGGTCAGCATGCTAATATGCTAACATGCTAACAATTACATCATGCTAACATTTGCTAATTAGCACTGAATCACTGACAGTATATAATTAGTGGACAGAGCTTGTGGAAGAGTCTTAAACCTGGATTCTCTCTAACAGCCAGCAGGGGGCAGCTCCATGGGTTGCCTGATAGTATGGAGTCTTATGGAGAAGTTGATTGATGAGCTCAGTAAACCGTTTCCTGATGAGTTTCTGGTCTCAGTCTCTAGTTTCAGTCTTCTTCCATACAGCATGATGTTCATTTAGTAACTGATAGTCCCATTTAGAGTCCAACAAGAAACTGACTTCTGACAACCAGAGCACTGGTTGCACTAGGATTACAGTCTGTTTACTCTTCCTGTCTGTCCACACACTCTTTGTACTCTACACTTAACAAATCCTTCAGTGTTTATTAAAGATTTTCTGTTTCTGGGTCAAACATGATGATGCAAAATCTGACAGTTCCCTTGTTTCTTCTTTCTACGATATGAAAGTAATAAAGTTATAAAACAATAAAGCAGCAGCTGCCATAAAGGACTGTAAAGGTATAAAGACGTGATTGGATCAAAGGTCACTCAAACAGTGGAGTTACAGAAGTTCGTCACAGAGTTTAAAGTCCTCCGGAAACAGGAAACAACACTTCATTAGGGGTTAGCTATTTTAGCACTGTATCATAATGTTAGGACTCTCACAGAATTCATCCAAATCTCTGGTTTTACACAGACTTCCTGCAGTTACTGTTTTCACTGTTTGGTTTCATTGTTTATCAGCTGTTCTCTGCTGTTATTGATACTGATCAATATCAAATATACAGAAAAAAATGACCCTGAGTCAGTTTAAAAAAAGGTTGGAAAACAAAAACAAAAACCTCACACACAATACACTTTACTTACTTTTGTCTTTTCTTGTTTAGACCATTTTTGATAGAAATGTACAGTAGTAGTAGTAGATCTCACTTGCAATCTTACATGATTGCAAGTGAGATATTCTTTATGGTTACAGATAGAAATGAGGGGTCAGAGGACCCTGGTGAGAGAGCCACATAGGTGCTTGTGTGGATTTCACACTCACAAGGTAACTACATTTAAATCCACAAGGATTCTGATGTGCTCCATTTTAAAAATGGATTCCACTAAAAAGGTTAGAAAAACTATTTGAATAGCTGTATTGCCACATATCATATATAGTCAGTCCTCGAAAAACTGTTTAGTACTTGCTTTTGTATTTTCAGATCACCAAGAAACTGACTGGACCTGCCAAGGGCACTGCACAGTGGCTCACTTCTGTAGGCAACGAAGTTGGTCAGGTGCTCATAAGTGTCCTTACTGCCAGTGAGGGTCCAGCATTGGATCTTATGACTGCTGGCCTGGTGAAAAGGTAATAATAATAATAATAATAATAATAATAATAATAATAAACGTTATTTTTATATCATTTTTCAAAACAGAAGTTACAAAGTGCTTCAGATAAACAAACAAGGAATTATAAAAATGCTTTTGTATGAAGGTAAGTTTTAAGAATGGATTTAAAATGCAAAACTAAATCAGCCGTCCTGATCTCCTGAGGTACCAGGCGGCCGGGGTTGATCCTCCTGTTGCCCTTTATGTGGACACTGGCTGCTGCAAGGAGGTGGGAGAGACTAAGCTGAAGGCCAGATTCAGTGGGTGGCCAAATATCATTGTCCGCTTAGACATCTGGCACTTCATGCATCGTTTGGCAGTCGGATGCACCACCGATGCACATCAACTTTACCCCACTTTTATGGCACGCATGTCAGCGTGCACTTTTGAATGCGATGCAGCTGATGTTGCAGAATTGAGAAGGGCCAAGAGTGCGCAACTAACCCAGCAGGGCTGGCCTGCTTTGACCGAGAGGGAGCTGGACCGACACAAAAGATGAGCTTGCACTGCACTGCAGGAGAAGGACCCGTGGAGAGGCGACATCTATCCGGCTTCTTGATCAGCTGCTCATGGAGCTCATGAGCAGCAAGGGGAAAGATGCCCTCGGTGTTCCTCTCCTTGACACTGTCAGGATGCAGCACATCTGGCGTGTCCAAAGTCGGCATGTGAGGTGCATTCAGGACCCTCCCGGTGTGGCACTGTACACCGAGACTGGAAGCATCACCAAGGGAGGAGTGCAGTTTAAAACATTCCGGTGTGCCAGGAGTTCCACATCTCTGGAATCATTTCACTGCCACTTAAATCGATTCATTCCAGGTTTGTGCTAAATGTTCATGTTGTTCATGTCTACATATTTCTCTCAATGATAGATTACTGTTTATTGATAATTATGTATGAGGTTCAGGTGAGGGGGTGTCATCCTGTTTTGGAACTTGTAATTACAATAGTCTTTTCTTTGTTTAAACTGTTTACTTATTTCCCATGCAGCAGGAACCTGTTATACTTAACATCCTGTACTGTTCTTTCTTTCAGGGAACAGCGCGAACACTCTCAACTATCAAATTTACTTGTTGGAAGGGCTAAATCACTGGAACCGAGACCGGGCTGCTGCTGCTCTCTCAGCGGAACATTCAAGCCTGCGCACATACACAGGCGAGTTGGTTTATTATGTCAACATCAACTACGAGAAGGTGTTCAGCAAGAAATTGGTCCCTACATTTACACCACCTGCAAAATACACAGGTAAGTCGAATTTATGAGTTGTTTTGTTTGTTTTTTGTTTATTTACTTTGGGATGTTTCTTTTTCTTAAAATTTCTTGGTTTAATATTTTCTCAGTACTTGCTGATGCAGAACAATGAGCCCCTACAGGACATGCACCCCAATTCTGACAAAACATCCTAGTTGCTGGAGCAGTTAGATGTGGAAGAGCCTATGGAGGAAGATGAGGGATATGAGGAATTTGTGGGAGAAGCCACACTTGCAGATCTAGTGGTTTCTGTTGACACCACAGAGGTCTTCCTCTCCCAGACCTCAGTGCCTCCACTCCAGTCTACATCTGCTGTGACATCAGTTTTATTTTTCCAGGCTGTGGATCAGCATAACAAACCAGGAATGGACCGTGTGGACGAATTGGCAGAGTACCTGGTAGAGCTACACAGACGGGCCTAACACTGACCAACTAGTAGGCCAGCACCATTGTGGGTCTGTGGCAGAACCTGGAACAATTTGACAAGGACAGGGTTGTGTATGCTGCTCGGCATCAGGACAGGTTGTTGACTGGCCGCTTTAGGTCCCCCAAAAAGAAGGCAGTTTTCACTCCTGGTGTTGAGAGCACAAAGAGGTGTGTTCTGGGTTCAAGCGGCTCGCTTGTTCAGTGGCCTAACTGCTGCTGTCTTGTTGAGACTGTATTTTGTGTGAACATTCACACAAGCCCCCAAAAAATGGGACAGCACAGCATGTCAAGATGGTCTCTTATTCTGCAGGACTACAAAAAAATTAGGCAGCTGATTTTGTGCAATGGCATAATAATGCAGCAAACCACCATTCAACTGGTTGAGGTAAACCAGACCACCCTCACCCAGTGGCATAACCAACGGCTGAAGGGTCAGGAGGTCTCTGTGCTTCTGCAAGGGGTGCAACTGCCTGAGGCACGGCCTGAGGCAGCAACCTGCGAAGACACAGCCTGAGTTTCCTCCACAATATTAACATCAGCTGCACGCCTATCACATGCCACCCAATACAGCTGGTCAGGCAAAAACCAGGTTTCGGTGGATCAAGCCTTCAGTTACCTCCACAGAGCCATCACTCCACCGCCTTCAGTCTCATTCCACCCAGATCCCACCATCAACTCCTTCAGTGCAGCGTCCAGGTACCTTAGTTCTGTCACAGCCACAGCTGTTTGTTGTATCTGGTGTCGTGCTGCAGTTGTTGATGCTGCCCAGTCCTATCCTTATATATATACAGCTGTCATTGAAGTCACTGAACATAAAACGATGACATAATGTCAGCATAGAATGAAATATCAGGCTACACACTACTGACACCTTGTGATTGACTTCAGGTACTTTACAGCCATGAAAAACAATCGCTGTGCGTTTATTACTATAGTTATGAGTAATCGCGTAGTATTGATTTGAACTTGGATCTTAACTCATAAAAACTAATTATAAACATTTGCCACAAACGGGATTTGAGCTTGCGCTGCCTTTGTTTTTTCCCCTCTCCCCTTTACCCTTTTTCCTTCTTCTTCCCCTTCTCATACAGACAATTGTTCCCCAGCTGTGGCTCAGAGGCAGACCAGGTCATCCCCCAATTGCAAGGTTGCTGGTTCAATGCCTGGCTCCTCCTGCCACGTGTCGAAGTATCCTTGAGCAAGATACTGAACCCCAAGGTTCCTTGTGTGAAAGGGTCAATGTGGCACATAGTGTAAAAAGCGCTTTGAGTGGTCGGAAGACTAGAAAGGCACTATACAAGTACAGGTCCATTTACCATTTACCATTTATAAACCAAAGAAAAGGACTCTTGTTTGCCTCTGTGGGGATGATGTCTGACCTGCAGCTCGAACCGTGTTCATTACAGGCCGCAGACGTCCCAGGAGGCCCGTTACTGGGCGGCGCTGCAGAGCGAGGGCAATGAAACGCTCCAGCAGTCAGGAACAACAAGCAGGCGTGCAGTTAACACATTAGCCACCGATGGCGGCCGTCAGCAGTCAGACTCAAGTGCTTCTCTCTGCAGAGTCTGCAGCAGGTCAACGAGGGCTGACAATGACTTTCGTCCAACAACAGAGAGGACAGACGGGCCCCAACAAAGAAAACACTTTCAAAGCAACAATTAAAGAATTCATACAGATTATTCATTTTGGTTACGTCGTTAAAGCGGCTGTAAGGAGGCTTCGTTTGGTGTCATTGGGGGAAAAAAGCACATAAAAGAGTCTTAAAGACCTTTGATGTTCACTGGCTGAGTGATTGTTCATCTGTGTTTTTAGAGGTCAAAAAAAAGGTCCAACTCCTCTTCCTCTTGCTGCTCGAATTATTATGTCATCCACAAGTTCTGGGTTCTACTTGTATTTGCTGATAAGTGATGAGAGGTTTAAGCTGCCGGGGAGATAGAAGAAGATCTTCCAGGAAAAAAGGGACATTTTCTGCATCTAGAACGAAGCAGAGTTCATTCTTTTCTCCGTAAGAATCAACCTGTTCCCGGTGGAGCAGCTGCACAGATATTGACTCCAACTGTCCCATTAACAGTGTCCTCAGAAGGAGGCCACACCGGGAGGCCCTCGCGTCTGAACTGGCAGCAGCATCCACGTTGTGTCTCTGGGCTGCGGAGGTCGACGAGGCAGAAGGAATAAATAATATCAAAATATGTTTCTGCAGTTGGATGATATTCTTACAGCCCAGAAACAAGCCCAGAGGGCGGCGATATGAGCGCGAGCAGCCGGCTCTGTCGTTAAGATGAATTCGTTTAATAAGACTCCTGAGATACAGACGCCCTCGGGGGGAAACACGGAGGACGCTGACGGAAATAATCTTACTAAATGACGAATTACAGACACAGAAAAAGGTCACACTCATTTCCAAAATCTGTAACTGAAGATTTAGGATGGCAGTCCTTATCAGTTTTAGTTTGTGACCTATTTCTAACCCACGGAGGCCCATTAATGCCAGAAAAATACATTCAAAAAAGTTTTTAAAATGTTGAGTCAAAATAGTTATGACTTTTCTAAGTTGTAATCTCATAGTTTCATTTTTTTTATCTTAGAATTTCAACTTTTTATCCTTTAGTTTTGACATTTTATCTCATAGTTTTGTGTTTTTGTTTAATTTAGTTTTATTTATCTTGTAATTATAACTTGTTATCTAATAATACTTATATCCCACAATTACCATCTCGTAATTCAACAGAACAAACAGCAAAAAGACGTCATTTGTTCATTTTTGCTCCTGAACTCTCGGTTGTTTCACCACATTTCAGAAACAGAAAACACTCCAGAGACATTTTCTGTCTAACCCAGACTCTCGCAGCAGTGTCCATTTACCCACAATCCATTCATGACCGATGGCTGTCCTGTCCACACACATAAAGCAGGACATTCACAAAGAGCAGAAGTACTGTTACATAACATACCTGAGTGTTTTTGAACCTGCATAGAACTCATGAAATTAGTATAAATGCCTCCCAATGCAGTCAAACAGCCTGCAAAGAGTCTAATCTGTCTCCATTTGGTTTCTGTTTCTCCAGATCTTAAATTAAAACTCATGCTGTTCTGCTCAGTGTGTCCCCCCCCCCCGCCCCTCCAACCCTGAGCCTGCTGTTGCTTCCTTCCATGGTTTCTCTTTAGTCTGCAGTGAGCAGAAAAAGAAGAGATGCTGGTTATGATGCTGCATAACTTGAGCCCGCTGTAGCCGTGTGCCCACCGTTGTCTCGCAAAGACTGAAACTGAAGCTGTTGTTGAACACTAGCAGTCAGACTGTAAGTATAAAACAGTTTGTTAAATGGACCTGTACTTGTATAGCGCCTTTCTAGTCTTCCGACCAGTAAAAGTGCTTTTACACTATGTGCCACATTCACCCTTCCACACACATTCACTCAGTGATGGCAAAGTCCATCAAACACATATAGACAGACAACAGACACTCATTCACACACATTCACACACCGATGCATCGGGAGCAATTTGGGGTTCAGTATCTTGCTCAAGGATACTTCGACACATGGCAGGAGGAGCCGGGGATCGAACCAGCAACCTTACAATTGGGGGACGACCCGCTCTGCCTCTGAGCCACAGCCACCCCCAGTTTGTGAACAAAGATTGTGAATCACCAGAACCACAAGAGGTCATTAATGTAAGCAATGATGGACACACATCTCCAGGCTAACGGACAGGCAGCAGGGATCGGGACACAGACAACAATAAAATATCAATAACAATCAGTAAAATCATGTATTTCTGAAAATGTCTAAAGATTTGGAAATAACCCCCATAATGCACTGTGTCTCTCATGACAGGTCAATGGTGGACTGTGAGGCAGTTTTTATTTTTGACTATTTTCACACATTAATTCACTTCTGAGAATATCGCCAGTTTCATGAAATGGAGAAAGTGCTCAAACTTTTTCTGAGGGGGGGTTTGCGAGCCGGGCAGACCTCTGTGACCCCCCCCCCCCACACACACGGTCACACCAACTCTTCTATCTACTGACACCCAGAGACAAACGCTAAGAAAGCACCATCCTCTTCCTCCTGAGCTCAGCAGCCTCCTCTTCTGCTTCTAAGTAAAATAAACCGACAGTAGCTGCTGATGCTGCCGACTCCATCTGTGGTATTAATATTTACCTTCATTCTTTATTCTTATACAAACAGTAGCCTTACTGCTCTTCTCTCCTCCTTTTTTTATGTTAATGTACCTGAAAATGATTCTGGAGAATAATCCACTGAGAGAGGAAATGTTGATTTATGAACTGTTTGCATTCAGCTCGGACCGTAATGTTGTGATTGATACAGTTCAATATTTAAAACCATCTATGTTTCTCCAGCTCCGTCCCCTAGGGTCAACCTTTTATATCTAAAACAACATGAATCTTTTGATTCCAGCAGGAACATTTAATGTAAATCAGAGAGATAAACGGTGAAAGTACGGCACTATCCAGGAGTTAGCATGTTAAATAACCATTAGAGGTTTTTGTTCTTCTCTCATGAATAAAGAAATAATTATTATAATACATTAATATGGAGGGTGTGAGTGTAATCAGTGTTTCTGCTGTTGACAGTGTTATTATGCTAATAAGTGGATTAAAAGCCAGCAGAAAAGGAGCTTTCATATGTGACTGAAATGTAGCACAAACACATTATTAAGCAGCACTTTTTAATGTGCTGACGTTCATTCTTTTCCTTAAATCACAGCTCAGCGCTGCACTGAGTCTGCGTCTGTTCCCCGGGGCTGCTGGGAAAACCAGAGGCCGCTGAACCAATCCCCATCAAAGACTGTCGACACAATTAATATGCAACCAACAGTCACTCATTACTGATAAGAAGGCGCTTCCTGCTGCTTCACAATTAAAGACCACATGTTATCTGATGGTTGATGTATCGGGAGGTTGTGGGTGGCTCTGGATCCTGGTCCTCGATGTCCTGGATGTCTGAATTAAAGACTGGTTAATACAAGCTTAAGAGATTTTGATGTTTTGTTCTATGATACAAAATATGTCAGTAAATTCTCAGTGAATGTCGAAGCTTTTACGTGTCTTAAAAGATATGACTGCTAACAAATGGAGACCTTAAAGTCCAAATAAAGGTTCAGGTTACTTGAATTTTCACTTTTGAGTTAAAAACATTTCCTTATTAGTGCTGTTGTGAAGGTATATGTTGAATGTTGAAGTCCACGCTGCGTCACATGAACAGAAACCTGAGACAAACACTCGGAGCTGCATCATGAACGTGAGCAGAGAGCATCCGAGGCTTCACTGAGGGTCACAAATAGAAGCACGTCTCCTTTAAAAGCCTGCTGTGGCTACAAGTCTTGACAAATAAAGGCAGGTCTCCAATACCAGGCCTGGTGTGGATTTTATAGAAATGATCTGGATGTATAAAACCTCTTAAAACCCACCAGGTCGCCCTGTTGAGTGAGTTTTAAGCCGTTTAGATCTCTTAGATATAAATGTTTAAACTGTCAGCATGGATGCTTCACATCGTTGGATCAGTTCAATCCTTCATTTTACTGAAACTATGAACATTAAAGTTTAACGTTCATTCATTCAGACTCTGTAAACAAGAGAGACCAGATTATTAAGTCTGTACGGTCTGTGTCTGTTCCACCATTATTTATATTCCTTTAGTCTGTCAGGGTTCACCCATCAGAACAATCAAAGGGTTTCATTCACATTAATCAGAGTTATGAATATTATCGTGCAGTCGGTTGCTCGCTGTCTAAACGCCGGCTGCCGTAAACCACGTTCACGTTCAAGTGTCATGGTGGCAGCACCGGGAAAAAAACCCTGAAATTTACCTTTAGATTACCTGTTAGTTGTCAGATTTACTGAAGGAAACTCAGGAGAAGCAGCAGTTAGAGAGTCAGTTATATTATGTAAGTTATGTTTTCTTCATGTACTTTCTAAACTCAAAGAAACCAAACGTTAAAACGTAAGATTTATTTTGAAAGTCAAACAGGACGTTGGATATTTTTTATCAACCTGGTTGGAAACAAGATTTTGCGATGACGTCATGAGCGAAAACGTCGAATCCAAAATAAGTTGAAGTTCATTACAGTGACTCTTTATAAAACTCAATTTGCATTTCAATTACACAGCAGCTCTTCTTCTTCTCCGCTCTTTTTAATTCAGACTCTTGAGTCCGAATTAAAAGCTTCACTGTGATTTTTTGCCTTTTGTTTTTCCCTTTCAGGCTGCAAGCTGAAGGTAATTCCCGCCTCGCCAGCGCCGATATCCCCAGCCTGCTTTTCATTCTGCTGCTGCCCCATCATCTTGGCAGGTCGGAGCCGCTGTGAGTAATGACGCTAGCAGAGGAAGCTAATAGGGTAAAACAAAAGAGATAGGTGACAATCCGCTGAGCGTGGCGTTAACAGGCTAGCACAGCAGAAATAACGATACCTCAATAGGTCCCAAAAGACCCGACAAACCCCGAATACCAGATTATATGTTCTACTCCGCTCTGAAACTTTTTTTTTAGGCTGCTATGAAATCCTCCGCCGTCTGTCCGGCTCTTCCATTTATTGATTTAAATGAGCTACAATAAAGCCTCGGCAGTGTTCAGTAAACTCTCAGACGGCAACTTTATTGTTCAAACATCCAGAGCCATTATCAGCCCTGCTTCACCTCACAGAGGAGATATTGGATTCTGGTTAATGGGAGACTCACTGAGGAGCTTCTGATGAAGCAGGAAAAGCACAAAGCAGCACCAGAAGCTGTCATTTACACACACACACACACACACACACACACAGCATATCCATCAGGTTAAATGAGAGGAAGTGGAGCTGCAGGTTCTGTCACTGTTCATCAAACACCTCCAATTATCTCTTATGGCAGTGGTTCCCAAGCTGGGGGTCGGGACCCCCACTAGGGGTCACCAAAGTTTCACCGGCGGATTGCATGGCCTTCTTGATTATAAAATACACCCAAGAGGCTCACTATAATAGATGGCAGAAAACACTGAATGTGTCAGAAAAGAAGCTTATTGAGTCTGTTTGATTGTTAAAAATGATTAGAAAAAATACAGAATACAGACAAACAAAAAGTTCCTTAAACAGGAGATAATCTGCTTAAAATTCATCCAAATCTCTGGTTTTACTTCCTGCAGTTACTGAGTTCACTGTTTGGGTTCATTGTAGAGTTTGAATATAATATGAAATATCCATAAAATATGTAATTGAGTCAGTTTAATAAATGATTAATGAATTAATGAAAAGGTCCCTTAAAGGTTGGGGACCAGTGTCTTATGGTGTGTTCTCACCAAAGGCAAATACAACATGTTAATAAACGCAAATTTGCCCCAATCTGTGCCTTGGCTCAGTCTGAAAGTGTTGAACTGAGCGATACATTTGCACATACTGTATGTCGGTGTGTCTGCAGTCTGTGTGGAGGAGGAGGGGGACACTGAGCTGCTGCTGCCCACAGACAGCTGCTGGATCTCAGGGAGATCTGCAGGAGAGAGACGGAGCTTCTGGAGGAACAAACAGTCTCACACTGGATCCTGATCTGATGAGGAGAGCTCAGGGTTTAGTTGTTAAACTAAAAACTGGATTTATCTTCACCCTCTCTTCCCAACATTCTACAAGCCTCAGAGGTTAAAGGTTAAAGGTTAGAGAGAGAAACAGAGAACAGGGACTGGATTTAACTGCATGTCAAAGCTTGAGGATGGAAAATAATGATTTAATAAAATATGAACACATGTTGTGTATCTTCTGCAGTTAGTTATCAGACCCATTAATATATTACACATTTATAAAACAGATTCAGAGAAATAATTACAGAGAAATAATCTGTTGCTTCGTCTTGCTTCTGTTTCTGTGGGATAAGATTAGTAACCCCCAACGACTGAGTATCGTATGATGGAGACGTTCCTCACCCGCCTACTGCACATCCTCCAGAGTCCTTAATGAACTCCAGGACGCCCGTAACCTCTGACCCCCAGAACCAGGCAGCATCCTCCCTTACAGACCTGCTCCTCCACCACTCAGATATATACAGTACATATATATACACATATATGTATCCGTATATACACACACATATATATATACACAGTATATATATATATATATGTGTGTGTGTGTGTGTGTTGTTTAGCATGTGTTTAAACTCATGTGAAGTGTCTTTAAGTACCATAAAACGAGCTCTATAAATAAAATGTATTCATCCAGTCAAACATTTTAATGTTAAATAAATGTATTTTATGATTTGTTTTGTTTTTAAAAGTAAATCAATGTCCAGTTATAGTGTGATAAATATATAGAAACATTTTTATTTTGTCAGTTTGTGTTTCCTTTATTTCCTACAAATACTGAATATTATATAATATAATAAATGATAGTTGTCAGTGGATAAATAATGTTAATACGAACAGATATGTGCATTAAAAATGTTTCCAGGTGTTTTATATAAACATGTTATTAAAAGATGATCACTCTTTCCTGAGACGTCTGTATGAAGAAAATGTGAGTTCACGCACACATTGAAATAACTTCCATCCTGGAAATAAAACCTGCTGTTTATTACCTGATAAGCTGCTCGTTATTTCTGATTCACGTACTTCACTGTAAACGTGCTGTGAGCTTTTTACAGGTTTTATAGTCTCTGAGCAGAGAAGCTGAACTGATGACTCATCGGCTTTCTGTGACTGTCAGATACCTGAGAACCAGCACGACTCAACACCTGCCACATATTCTTCCTCCGTTCTGAGAACTTGCCGTGTGACCTCCCCGTACCAGAGATAACTGGAAAAACAAACTGCACTATCACAACGAACTGAGCTTGAAAAGCACACAGTGTTTACAGAAACTGTCGGCTTGATATTTTCTCAGAAACAGAGGACAGTTCAATTCAGTTGTAACAAAGCTGTTCATATCTCCAGATTACACTGAACGTCTCACACCTCTTTCTGTCACCTGAGCTGGAATGTGTTCACGTTAAACCTGCAGACTTCTGCAAAAATTTTGTTTCCTTAAAGGTTCCATATGTAAGGTTTAATTTCTGTGTGTATCAGTGTGTGTGTGAGCAGACAGTGAACAGGTTGTAGTGTAGCTTTGTTCCTCTGCTGCCTGTGGACTGATTTCTATGTGTTTCTATGTAGGGATGAGGGTCAAAGGTTGTGACCTTTATGTTCCAGAGAGCCTTCTCTCAGTCCAACAACACAGAGTCCACAACACAGAGTCCACCACAGAGTCCAACAACACAGAGTCCAACACAGAGTCCAACACAGAGTCCAAAGAGTCCACAACACAGAGTCCACAACACAGAGTCCAACACAGAGTCCACAACACAGAGTCCAGAGTCCACAACAGAGTCCACAACACAGAGTCCAACACACAGAGTCCACAACACAGAGTCCAGAACAGAGTCCAACACAGAGTCCACAACACAGAGTCCAACACAGAGTCCAACACAGAGTCCACAATACAGAGTCCACAACACAGAGTCCACAATACAGAGTCCACAACACAGAGTCCAAAGTCAAAGCTAACATTAATGCAGAGCTTGTGGAACATATTGTCTGAGTGTGCTGTTAGCTGGATAACGTTAGCTTGTTTGTTAGCAAAATACTACCTTAACATTACTGCATATTGTGGTTTTATCTGGATATTGCTAGTGTGAGGTGGGAATGCACCAAATCCCTCCTTCAGACCTCTGATTGGTTAGGAACCGCCGGTCAGTGAAGACAGATTTATACACTTATTATTAAATGCAAAACATTCAAATCTGTTGTGAATGGCAGCAAATCAGCAACAGTATGATAACAGATAATAAATGATTTATTATTGGAAATTTCCAGACGTTCCTGCAGACAGAAGCAGTATTTTAACATGAGACTGGATACTGTTAGGAATTAAACCCTCAGCCGTTCCCTCCAGCGGACATTTTGACATGTTGAGCAGGTGGAACTAATAATATTAGCGCTGGCTGTATGTGGTGCAGGTGAACGCAGCTCACTGGGACTCCTGAATGGAAGTGAGCCTTCATTAATGTTATTCGTTCCACCTGAGCTTCTCCTGCTGTGACATGTCAAAAGGGTATTTTCTATATCCGCTGTGCTTACATCTGCATTTTGTTAAGTACAGTATCTCTATGCTCTGCACATTAATATCAGGGAAATAACTGTTTTCATTGTGGCTCTAAAAGGGTTTATTGAGTATTTTTAACGGTCATCATTTCTGCTGCACACAGCTCAGGTTAACACTGCGACCTATGGAAGCACATTTCTGCCAATGTGATGGGAAATAATGAGAAACTTTATTAAAATAACTAAATGTAAGACATTCAGGGTTTTTGAATTATTTATAATCACCAGGATAATTTGCAGCCTGTTTAATAGTTATTAACACTATTTTATTGCTTTCTAGCTGATATAACAAATAAAAAACAAGCTGAAATCACATTTTCACGACCATAAATACCAGTGTGAATAAAGTCAACTTTTATGAACAAACTGGTTTAATTATCTCAGATTTTAGTGGGTGCTGCAGCCCCCTCAGCATCATGACTCCCAGCACTCATATATCAGATGTTTTAATTAGAAAACGCTCTCAAACCTAATTAAGAATATCAGTGTGTGCATTTAAACTTTGTGTATTTGTAAAAACCGATGCTGCATTCACATGGATTCAGGCACAAAGTAAGACGGCAAACTGGATGTCATGTTAGTGGATGAGAGCAGGACAGGGAACTTAAAGTAGACCTGCAGAGAATACCGGCACCGGTTTATGGATTACCGTCCAACTATTCAATTCAATTTCAATTCAATTTTATTTATATAGCGCCAATTCACAACAGAAGTTA
>JAGRRF010011196.1:870095-883484 GCA_019097615.1 Morone chrysops
AACGGAGGTGGTGCCCCATTTACGAGTGTATTATTAATCCTTAGTGATTAATTACCTTTATTATCAAGTGTATGTCCTACATCAGTACATAAATGCAGGTTTTATGACCTCAAATCTTGTTTACTTGTTTATTTTGTCCTTAAAAAGAAACACATTGGTATGTATGTCTGCTTCAAATGTCCTCTGATGGATTCATTTCCTGTCTGCACACAACAAGAAATACGACTGGATGCCGTTTCTGTCTGAAACGTCCTGCCAGTGCGATCTGCCTCCTCTTTTTGTTGCTTCTGTAATTTCAGATGACTGGCTTTGGCAGCCACAGTGTTTTTTATAATCTTAATGGTATTTATACTGAGCATTTCTTGAACAGGTTGTTACTTTTTAATGATCAATTTTAGAAACAATAAAGATCATTGGACGAATCAGATCCCGAGCTCCGGTCTCACTTTGTGTATAAACTGGACTGAAGCAGACCCTGTTGTACTTCAGCTGGCCTGTTAGTGACGCGAACAATAACAAACGTCCTCGATTTGTCCGGTCTGCCAAATCGGATACATTATGCCGTCTGGTCCTGGCTCTCACTGCTTAGACATTAAAGGTTTAGAGGCTGGCCTCTGCCATCAGATTGTAGTAGAACATAATAAATAAATGTGAGTAGATGTAAAATAAAACCTACAGTAATTCATTACATGGCCTTCCTGCTGCTGTCTACAGAAGCCTGGATATGAGACTGATTCATTAATTAATGAATATGTGATTGTTGAGTTCTGATGCATTGAGATTGAGATTGAGTAACAGAGACCAGGTTATAATTCAATAAATGAGTAGCTCCAATAATAGATGGATGTTTTAATCCAACACAGAGCAAGCAGTCAATGCAGAATGTAAGAGAGTTAACGTAACTGAAATAATACACACTGAAAAATTATTTGTCATTATAATAATGGTTGTGGTAATGTATTAAGAGTCCCACGTAACTCAAACCCTGATCTACACAGAATATTAAGTTTACATCAACCTCATCAAAAGTGGAAAATTGTCATATTCTAAATATTAGTGGAAAATGAGTCAGTGAACTTTATATTTAAAACACTGTTTTAATATACAAAGCACAGACTACAGAGAGTCCTGTAGCTTTCTGGAAAACAAAACATTTGTTTATGACATGATTTATTCCAGATGTTTGTTTTTCCCATAAGCCTTGGCAATCTTTTGGTTTTGAAAACAGTCAAACATTGTAAACAGGTTGAGCCGGCGAGGCCTAAATTAAACTGTCAAATTCAATCAGATTCTTCCAGCTGATGTCGGTGTGTGTGTGTTTCACAGATCTGACCTTATTTTCTTTAACTTCCAGAGAAAAACTGAGTGACTTCAACCTGAGGAGGAGTCATTTATCACACAGAACCGAGTTAAAAACTGAGTCAGCAGGACAAATTTTTCAGCCGTTCGTCAAAGCTTCGCTCACAGGTGTATTTCTGTCCGGTGTAACTTCGACGCTGGTGCTCTTCGTCCTTGTTGACTTTGCCAGAGTTCCTGTTTATAAAATCACAAAGAGTAACAGCGAGGTTGATGAATAACGCAATTTCCCGTCAAGGCCAGTTGAACAAGCTCCAGCAGGTTATGGTCTAAAACAAATGATTCAGACTCTGCATTCGTCTTCCCTGAACACCAGACTACTCTGGAACTGTGGATGGATTAATCACACCGATGTACTTCCAACGATGGCAATGACAGTTTTAAAGACTAGTTAGTCTTAAAGTATATTGATAAATGTTTGCACCAATATACAATAGTGTAACCCGTCTGTTGTTACCACAGACTGTATTATTACTCTGTGACGACGCCCACCTGTCACTCAAAGTGATCTTTATTATGCAGAACTTCAAGCCTTAATATAATATAAAGGGGTGAGTTGTATAAAAATCGCTTGTCAATGTAACACTTGGCCCAGACAGCCAATCACATCAAGCAAGAGCTGGGCTTTACTACTAACACTTATTCTATGGGTCTTAAACATGGGGCAGGGCAAAAAGGCTTAACCTCACCCCCTAAACTCAGACCCCAAGAAACGTTTCACCAGTATGTACGAGAATCTTGTATTTTAACAAACTCCTCTTAGGGGAATTAATGTGATCGACTTCGGATTTGTTCAGTGCAATCTAGACACCGTCACGATTAAAAGTTGTGCTGTTAATGCGTTGAACGTCGTGTCGGTGGCTTGGTGTCAAATTCAGACTTAAGAGGGTGAGTATCGCCATGAAACAGGAAGCTGTGATAACTTCAGTGTACTTCATCCAACCTTATGTTTAATAAGAGTCCCGCACTGAACACATCTACAAGCCAATATTCAACAGGAGGCTTTTTTTTAATTTTCAAAATGTGGTTCACACATGATGCTGTAACGTTGGTTTTAAAAGTGCTCTATAAATAAAGATTATTATAATTTCCAACCAAACTTTTCAGTGACCCTGTTTGGGAAAATTCTTCTCCGCTCATGTTTTAAGTTGTTCAGTTGTTAATTTGTCACATTTCTGTTTATAAAACCATCCTAACATTTGTGGTTTCAGCCCAGATTCACTGAAGGAACCTCTTGGATGACTTTTGTCCAAATTAATACTGTCTCCTCTAGCACCATAAAGAGACAATATATTTATACATGAGCTCGTCTAATCATGTGCGTTCACCGTATTGTACCAGGGTTGAACAGAGTGATGTTTGGGTGTTTCTGACGTCTCTGTGAAAAGGTTCATTATGCTCGTCTCATCTGTCACAGGCGGCAGCGTGGAGAAATTAGGTGAAAATTAGATGAATGTGTTTGGCCTCCAGGGTGGGATTATTAAGTGAACATAACTAGAAACAGGAAGTGGTGTGGTCTGACACTGAAACAGTGTGAAGGCGTGTGGTCACATCAACATTAGCTGCTGATGTTTCTACAGTCTACTGCTGTGTCCTAATTACTGATCATGCACTCTGAAGTAGCAGCACTGTGTGTATCACAGCCCGATTTATCTTCCTCTGAGCTCCATTGTGTCCAAAAACTATTAAAAACACATCAGTGTTCCTTCATTAACACACTGTAGTTTATTTATACACCATCCTGCCACCACAATACTCTGGCGCACCGAATGTGGATTGATTGGCTGCTGAAAAATAGTTCCCAACAAATGCATTTTCTCTTCTTTTTATTTGGGAACAACTACAGTGAGCAGCTGTAGCAGAGGTCATAATCAGGAGAGTTTCCATCTTTTAAGTGTCTGTCTGACAGCTGTCTGCATAATGTGATGAGCTGCAAATGAGCAGACACATTTTTTGGTCGATATAGCAACCAGCAAATTTAAAACCTGTCCGTGTGTTGGCACTCTTTACTGTTCCTCTCAAAGTGTGAGAAAATAGATTTATACTAAAGGAATAGCCCTAAACTCCCTTGTGGGGCTTTTTGACCTCCCTGTTTCTAAAATCCTGACTACAGCCCAATTATTGACTCTTTTTTAAATTAAATGATGTATTTGTGACAGTTTTTTAAAATGCTAGCGACATAGCTTTAGGCATAGCAGCGCCGGCATGTTGGTTGGTCCAGTCTTAAGTATCTTAACTAATGGATGGATTCAGATTACATTTTCATCTTTTCATCTGGTGCCACTAGCAGGTCAAAGTCTTCACTTATCCAACATCTACTGGATAGATTGGACACAAAATGTTGTCACAGATCACAAATCACAGATGATGAATTAGACAAAAAAAATTGTATTTAATTTTTTTACAAATTGTGGCGTTAAACTCATGTTTGATATTATACAATTAAAATGATTTCATTTCAAAATCAAAAACATTTCACACTTTTCAGCCTGGTGATGTTCCCCAGGGCTCCATCCTTGGCCGACTGTTGTTCTACCGCTGACACATATCAGAAATAAACAAACTTAAAAATAATAAAACTTAGTATCGTTATTATTATGCAGATGACACACACATGTACGTTTTTAAAAACCAGTGAATTATTATATTAAATGCTGGATTTCCCAGATCTTTCTCCAGCTGAATAAAAACAACTCTGAAATCATCCTTTTTTGGTTTTGTGAAAGTCTGTTATGCTCCAAATGTCAAACCTGGCGACTGAAACATGAAAGTAATATTTGACCTTTCATTTGTAAAATAAATCACAAAAGTTGTTTTTATCTTAAGTTTTCAACCGGTACAAAATGCAGTTGCACAGCTTTAAACAAATATTACAGGACGAGATCATTCTGGTGTAGAAATGTGTTCTCTCAGGATACATATCAGCCCTGTTTCAGGATCTGATATCAGGAGGTAAAATATTAGTTAAGTCACATCGCAAACATGATCTTTATTAATGCTACCACTCCATTTTATTTCTAACTAGAGGGTTTTTTTATCTTTGTTTTGGGGTATTTTATTCTATCTTTCAAATATTTTAATACATCTTTTCCACTGAAATTGAACAGAACCTCGATTAGTAATTATTCCATGTCAAAATGGCTGCTGTGAAAAAGGTCTGTCTGATTTTGACGTCTGCCTCCTAAAGTTGAAAAACAAATACTATCTGGTGGGTTTTGAACATATTTTCTATTATTCTTTCTAGTTCATGCTGTGAGTGTGGGGATACTTAGACTTAGTTTTGCCTTGGTGGTCTTTCCTTTTCGTCGTTGTTTTTCGTGCCGACCCCAAGTTGTCGTAAACTGGTGTTGTGACCAGTGTACTGATGATGCACTGGGTTGGTGTCTGTTTGCAACCTTCAGGTACTGGATGCTTGGTTTGTATTGTGCTGCTGAACCCATCTCCTTGTGCTTCAAGCTATTTTTACTTAACCAAACATATATTTTAGACTAATAAAGATTTATATTTCCTGTTATATATGTTACATATATTATATTATATTTGTACTGTCCCTTCATACAGTTCATTCTGTCACAACAACAAACAAATCATCTCTTTCAGTCCCTGATTGTTTTTAGGATCTCACTGATTACTGGACGAAAACAGTATAACTTTATTCAGTGATTTTGGTGAAACTGGATCATATTGTATGGGAGAATATTTTCTGGTTTTCCCTCTAACGTCCTCCAGCTGCTTTGCCTCAACTGTTACAGCGTTTTATGATGGACAGTAAACTTAAGCCACTAGTCATTTGTTAGGAGGTTAGCTGCTTTAGCCCCTAACTAGCTGATTTAAGCAGGTTAGCCTACAGCTAACTTAGCCGCCCTATTAGGCCTGACTGGGAGCACAGCGACAGGCTCAGACACCCTCACAGGGTTACAGTGATGAAACATTTGATTCCATTACACATTACAGATTATAGTCTTCTCTCCCAAACTTGGCACGAAAATTTGTTATAAGACAGACAATTCAAGATCATAATTAGGTGAAGATCATTTAAAGTAATGTCCGTCAGTAAACTCTGAGAGTCGAGACATCTGAGGGGAAAAAAAAACAGCAGAAGCACTTTCTGCAAATAGAAACTTGAAGTGTTTGTCCAGAAAGAAAAATAGGTTTGAAACATTCAGAGCAGCCTGAATTCAGAACTTTCTGCTCACATAACACCAACATTATTTGACACTTTGGCCTTGTTTAATATCAACATACTGTAACTATATATATGACAGAAACTGAGGAAAAGCAGAATAAGTTTCCTTTGAGGGCGTTGGAACCTGTCGTCTGTGGCAAAGGAAGAATATTATTTCTTTAAATCTATACCTACAAATATATACAGTAAATACTGTACTGTACAATATATGTTATAATACTTGAGACTGTAATATGAGCAGTACGTTTTATATATATAAAAAATAATGAAACTGTATAATAAGAACCAATCAAAATGTAAAAATACATAACATTTTAGTAGTTTGTGTGTGTTTGATTGTACAGTTGGCGATGCTGGTTATAAATCCTGTATTGTGTGTGTGTGTGTGTGTGTGTGTGTCTGTGTGTGTGGAAGCAGTCAGGTTATATTCCACTTCCTGCTCATACATATAGATTATTGTTTTTTTAACATTTATTGTATTTTTGCTGTGAAATATGAGCTCATTTGTGTGCGACCATGTGATGGTTTTGTTCTGGAAGTGGGAAATATTAAGCTGAAGCAGGGAACAGTCATTATCTGGGATTAGCAGCTGTTTAGAGAGTTGTTGCTTTCTTCCAATAAAGGTTTTAAAACAGGATTTTCATCCGGGATGACGGTATAATAACATTTACATAACGCTCTGTAGTTACACTCTGGGATGTTTCTGGCTGGGGCTGATATAAAGGCTCCCTGCTGTTGGATCTGTAGTGGAAGCCTCCGAGGATGAGACCGTCCTCATCCTCAGAGGATGCCGTCTTTCATGAAGTCAGCAGGGGAAGAAAAAGAGGATGTCCGTGGAGGCTGACTGCCTCTCTCGCTCTCCTGCAGTAAAATGGTTCAGCTGTCAGAAAATCTTGGCGCAGCCTCACGTGGCAGCGAGGGAATCACTGTTGGTAATGGTTGTTAGTCAGTATGCAATCAGTCAAACATACTTTTTCTTTTACAGACACACAGCGACACATCTGTACACGCAGCTGGAGACCAAATAACAACAAGAAACAAAGTATGTCTTTAATTTAAGCTGCCCTGAAATCAGACATTTTAGGCTGCAACAATCCCCAAAAGAAGCCCACCTGTTTGTTTTTTTTCTTTTCCCTGAAAACACAAGCTACTTGGTTAGCTTCAGCAAATGATCACAGTTAAAATAAGTACATTAGTTACATCAGTTATTTATGTAAGCTGGTGATACCAGAGCGTGTATTTTTCAGAATAATGGTCCGTCGGAACAGCGGCGTCCATCGTGGTTAATTTTATTTCACCATTATAAAAAGGAACAGCTAATACGTATGTTAACAAGAATCAAAGACAGCGTGTTTCCACTGTGTGATTTCTTCAAACTACAAAAAAAGGTTCAAACAATGCATGCTGGAAAGTTCTGTCATATTCTGATCATGTTTCTTCACAAACATTAACTGAACTCGTGAATAAGTGTGACGTGGTCTGAAAATGACAACAAAACATTTAAGTTGAATTAACATGAAATTATTAAAATTTATCTGTATTAATTTAATTAGAAAAATTAGTTGCACTTAATTCCTATGTGATGTTTTATGGTGGAAGTGTCTCTTTTAATTAATCCTTTCTGAGGTGAAATTAAAAAACACATCATGCCTACGTGATGAATTAGTGTCTGGAGATAATTTATGTCCCCACACAGAACTCACTGACGTCCCGCTAATACTAACTGACGTTATTAGTTGAAATAGATTGGTACACGTATATGCAAGTAATTTTGTCTGTAATCTTTGCATAAATTGTTAAATAGGAGAACAGTGACTGGGAACATGAAGGACAAAAAAACACTTTTTTTTTATTTCATCTGTACTTTAAACCTGTGGGGGGAAAAACATTATTTAGTTTTGTGATATCTTTGCGGACAGCTCGGAGAAGTCCTGCTGACAGGTAGTCGTTGTCATTGTTAAATGTCCCTCTTGTGTGTCTGGCCTCGGGCTCCATGCCGCAATTGACTGCTAAGGTGATTTAGAAGAAACCTTCTGCAGTCCAATTTCCATCGTATCCACAGAGGAACAGAGACTCTACAGGCAGCCAGGCTTCATGTGCAACTTGTATTGGTTTATTTTTTTTCCCCCCCAGATGAAAAACGTTCGATCAGCAGGGGATCTTTGTCTTCATCTGTTTGGCTCTCGGCCTGCCGGTACACTGCAGCCAACTGCTGAGCTGTACCACATGAGAAATTACGGTCAAGAGCTATGTTGGCAGCTTCAGTTTATGCACATTTTAGACATTAGTGTTTACATTTAAGTTGACTCCTCTTAACCTTCAACTTAAGTGCTGCAGGAGGAGTGAGAGCTGTGCCAGCTTAAAGGCACTTTGACTGAGAGTACGGTAAAAAAAACTTCAGCATAAAGTTCTTCAAACCATCAACAGAAACATTTTCAATAATATGCTGTCTGCTCTGCTTCTATTTTTATCTCAGCTGATGTCTGTCCCCTGTGGACACCTCTCTGCCTCGGCCGGATAAACCTGGCGGATGATGGTCGTACTTTTCAGAGTCTGATCAGATTCTTGGTTCTGGCAATACAGTGGGGAGTTTGGCATGAACGCCTCAGCAGAAATGTACAGATTATAACACAGACATGAACATGTAAAAAGATGAAATCCACGGGGAACAGTGAGAGCTGGCAGCATCACAGAGGGTTTATCCGAAACCGCAGCTCCAAGAAAACTCCAGAAACTGAAAAAGTCAAATGCAAAGTGTAAAAAATATGAATGGAAAAACTAAGGTCTTTGTTGAGACTGTACAACCACTGAAATCGACTTAAATTCTACCTTCTCTTCAACCAACTGACTGGTTGATGTCTGTTATTTCTAGATGAACTAGATTGAGCACAGTGCACTGACTGCTACCTACTTGCAAGATGGGTTCGCCAAGAAAACGTCTTGCAGTTTAACCATTTCTTTTTCACACCAAGCTCTGGCTTTACCTTCAGGACATGTATATCAAGTATATTATACAACAGCAACGCACAACCACAAAACTAACGCATTGTAGAGCGCTGCAGCTCCACAAAAAGCAACATTAAAAAACAGTTTCCAGCATCCAGCCAACTACTGTTGTTTTTTTGTTGCTTTAAATAAGGGGTCAGAGTGCGCTGGCAGTCCAGAAAACGGAGGAACCAAAGAATCCTCCAATTAGTTTGGAGCTCAGTAAATGTTGAGGTCCTGCAGTCAGCTGCCAGTTTAAGTTGTAAAGACAGGGAAGTTTTGACTTCCTGACATTAAGGAGTTTAAGGAGTCTAGACCTGCTCTATTTAAAAAGTGTCCTTAGATAACTTCTGTTATAAATTGGCACTATACAATAAAATTGAATTGAAAATTGAATGGAATTATCGTCTATTAAACCATACGATTATTAAAACAGAACCATATTTGTCTAGTAAAATGTATTTGATTGTTGTCATAATCAATGTTATTTCTAACTATATAGCATTCTAACACCAGCATTGTCTGAGCAATGAGATTTTGGTTGAACGGGAGCATATCGACCAACAAATCAACCAGAAGGTGTCAGCCCTTGTATTCATGTGGTAGTTCCTGCAGTCCTCCAGCACGCTCTACTCAGGCGCCACCAAACCAAACAGAGTATTTCAGGTGAGAGAGAGCAGCTTAAAGTCTCAAGTTCACATGAGAACGATACTCTGAAAAGGTTGACGAGGAAGGGGATGCAAAACAAATGCTTCAGTTTCCAGCTGCAGATATCGGCCTGAAAATTCTTCTCCATCACTCAACAGGACCGGAATCAGTCTTAAAAACAAACAAACAATCGAAGGATTAAATTTGAAACAATGATTATAGAAGCAACCAGCCTGAGGACCAAATGTCTGACTGGCAGCACTCAACTTTTTTTGTGTTCCTTCAATACTTGATAGTTCTGGTTCTTTTTACATGTGATGGTGGAATTCTGCAATAAACCTATATATACCTATGTTTGTTTGATTACTTCAGAAGTTCTTGTTTGTAAACTGTGTTTCTGTGGTTATAGATATTATAATACTTGTTTTATGATTTTATAACACCGGGATGCAGTCATTGCAACAGTTTATAGTTGATACCACCTTATTATGTATATTTACTCAAAATCTTAATTTATGATGTGGCTCATCCACTCTTATACAAAATACACCAGCCAATGAAAACTGCCAGATATTTTAATGTTATATTAAACGGCTCTTTAGGATGATGTGATCATTAGGATGTGATAAAATAACCTGAATAAAACAGAGCAGATACTAAAATAATTCAACTCTTTTATTTAGGCCTCACTTATTTTCTTAACTTTTCTCTCCAGCTGCTCTCTGTCCTTCCTCTCTCTGTGACTTGGACTTCTTTTGCTCACTTTCTGCCTCCACCATTGCTGAGGGAGGAGGGACCACCACCACATCCTGGTTGGACCCTCTGGCCCCTCATATCTCTGTAGCTAAACATTAGCTAAACAGACGTAACTAAATCTTAACTTAGCTAGCTTAACGGTTAGCTACCTTAGCAAGTAGTTGAAGCTATACTATATATATTCCATTTCTGCCAATAGATCCTAAATGAACACTGGATCTTTACGTTAGCTTTTTTTTGCTACAGAGCAAAACACCGGCTACCTAGCCAATAATCTCCATTATTACAATAACTGTTAGATAGCTATTTATATCTGATAGCTGATTCTAGCACGTGGAATGTCTGTGGTCATGTCTTTCCAACATAGACATGCTTAGATAGCTAGCATTTGCTACACAGCAAAGCACATGCTAAGTAGCTAGCTAATCTACATAAATCATCAGCTAGCTAGTTACGTCTGAAAGTTAATGTTAGCAAAACGCTAAATTTACCTCGTACCTAATGTTTAGCTAACAGTAGCTAACTTAAGATGTGACTATATGTTTCTTTTTATCTTTTAACAATCTTGAAAATGTGGTTGTCTTTTCAACATAGATTAGCTTAGCTTGTCCTTACACAAGATTCATTGAGAAATTTAAGTAATAAGGATCACATCCTAACATTTTATTTGTTTACTATAATACTACATTTTGGCCAAATCGGTATGTACGATATACGATATTATCGCGATAAGAAACACTTGCATACAGTACTATATTGTTTTCCTGATTATTTAGGAAAAGGGGGAACTTGCACCTTTACAGTTGTTTTGATTATCATTATAATATCTGTATTGCAATCATTTTGGTCAAGATAATCATGAGGTCAAAGTTTTATATTGTTTATGCTTAGAGCTGTTCGTACAGCAGACAGTTTCCAATGCTTGTCTTGAGGAATGGAAGCAGGAAGAAGCAGATAATCACGGCTTGTGATGAGGAGGATTAGACGAAGTAAAACCACACATGGAACCAGATGGCTCGAGAAATTAACTTCTTTGTAATTTGTTAGCCTAATCGGAGTTGAATATGTAAAACCTGCTCAACAGACCCTGAGAGAAAAAAAAAAAACAGCCTGGCTCTTTGTATCTGTGCAAGTGAACGCACCGTTAATTCGCCAACACTGTAACCAGGGATGCTGCTGCTGCTGTTGGTGCTGCTGCTCCTGCTGCTGCTGCTTCTGTTGGTGCTGCTGCTGCTGCTCCATGGACCTGAAGTCCAGAACAGGAAGGTGAAACAGAGATATTATCTTATCTGAGAGAGGCTCCATCGAATCCCAGAGGTCCCTGTACAGCCAGAAATAGCAGAGGCTGCCAGATAAATGTGAAGCATAAAGGAATACTGCACAGAAAATCTAGCTGTTTGAGCCTCAAACTTACCCCTATAGGTTTGAAAGATGGCTCTGAAAAGTTTGCATCTTGCTCCTTCACAGACGCCTGCAGCTGAAGTTGGATTACAGTCACAGTTGTGACCTAGTTTTATTTAAAGCATCAAAACATCCATTGAAACTTCTTCAACCACTGCTGCTGCGGTATAATCCACTTCTCCACTGTCCGTGTGTACGTTCAGGATATTACAACTCTTTCTTCGTCGTTCCCGTCTTACAATCTGTCCCAAACTGTGAAGTAGGGGCCCACACACGAGAACAAACACTTTTTAAACTGCTATCCAAACATTTTATAAAAGTTAAACTACTTTGTAGATGAAATATTAATTATAAATTGGTCAAATATGAATTCATGTCTTGCAGCACTGACATAAACTATAGAACCTAATCCTGCAAGGCATACGGGGCAGAGGTCAGAAAGCTCGTAGAGGCCCAACATGCAGGGTTTGATCAGATCAATTCCCTAAAAGGAATTCTTCAGCCACCCTGACTGTGTTTGATCTGAATAGACCCCTCTAATTACCCTACTATTTTGTCAAAATGGCTTCTGTGAAAAAGGTCATTTCATCTCGTTTCCCTGCCAGACTTTCTCATTCCTCACCAGCCCATCATTCACTATCTTCACCATGTTTCCCTCTATCTGTTTCTGTGGAAAACCGGTCTCCTGTTTGTAAATCCCCAGTTGGTGCTGCAGGGACGACCTTTGTTAAAAAAAGGAGCCACATTTCTCTTCAGCTCCTCCTCAGGGGTGATATATATATATATATATATAAACAGACTCATTGTCAGTCAGAACTTTTCTGAAGCACACTATATCATTGTGTCTGACTCTTACTGACGACACACTGCATGTTGTTGCACAAAGGAGGAAAAAAATCTGTTAAAACAACTCTCTCTAAAGGTGCACTACAGAACAGTTTAATAAATATAAAATATGACTGTAAATGGTAAATGGACCTGTACTTGTATAGCGCCTTTCTAGTCTTCCGACCACTCAAAGCGCTTTTACACTACGTGCCACATTCACCCTTTTTTTCTAGTGTTCCAACAACTCACAGCGTTTTACACTACGTGCCACATTCACCCTTTCACACATCAGTGATGGCAAAGTCCATCAAACAGAAACTAACTCATTCATACACATTCACACACCGATGCTATGATGGCAAAGTCCATCGAACAGAAACTAACACATTCATACACATTCACACACTGATGCTATTGAAGTCCATCGAACAGAAACTAACTCATTCATACACATTCACACACCGATGCTATGCATCGGGGATTCAGTATCTTGCTCAAGGATACTTCGACATGTGACAGGAGGAGCCGGGGATCGAACCAACAACCTTCTGATTGGGGGACGACCCGCTCTGCCTCTGAGCCGACGACCCGCTCTGCCTCTGAGCCACAGCCACAAATAGCAACTGTGTTAGCGGCTGACACTGACTAATGTAGGTCATGATCAGACAGCTCTGGCTTTGCTGTCAGCTTTATTCACAGCTAAACAATCCAAACTGATGGATATATAAAATAATAAAGGTATAAATAGGGCTGTTGCAGTGAAAGAATTTCCCCTGCGTTTTTTGATTTGCCCTGCGGTATAACCTCCATTTCTGCTGTTTTTGCAAACAACTGCACAACTTATTGAGGAGTCCAACGGGATAATGTTTCATTTCACCACCTGCTCTCCCCGTCTGTTGAAGGACCATTGTGCAGTTAAAGATTGCAACTTCCCGTCCAAGCATGAAAGAGAAAAAAAAAAATGAAAACCAGCAGTTCCTCTAACAGCCAGCATGAGTACTGTTTCAAAGCCTCCAGTGTGGCGTTATGGTTGTCGCAATGAGGTGATGTGAGGTGACGTACTGTGAGTTAAGCTGCTCTCATTGGCTGCTCAGTTTCGACTCGTCTGTATCAGGAAACAATGGCGGCTCGCCTGGTCACACAGGATCTGGTATTCCAGATCTGATCAGCAATGCCTAGTCTGAGTCTAGTTTGATCTGTGTTTGGTGCGTTGAGCTGGACGGACTCAC
>JAGRRF010011196.1:915686-926571 GCA_019097615.1 Morone chrysops
GCCCATGCCTGCCTCTTCCATTTATCTTTTGGAAACCTACACACAAAACAACTCCATCTGAATAACGCTCAGTTCTCCATGCTTATGTAGCTTCAATTCAGGTACATAACTTACGTTAGCAGTTAACGTTAATGTTAGTGCCATGAAACTGATTTAACAGATAATTTAGGAATAACATGGCCTACTTAGGACATTTATATACAGTGGCTGATTGCCAAATGTCACTTTCATCATCTTACTGATGAGTCTTACTCATCTGTAAGTCGTCCTGACATAAGCAAGTAATAAGCTTGTTTAATTTAATTTAATTTAAAAAACTTCTTACTTGAATTTTATTCCATGTTTTTTCATTTTCGCGTTTCTTTCACGTGAACATCCGTACACGGCAAAAAGGTCTGGCATTTTGTCAGACAGTCTGACTGCTTGTCAGAAACCCCGTCCCAAGATGGCGGCCGTGTTGACGTGCCTGACAAGCCCCAATGCGGCATTTACGTGTATATATCTATGTTCAGATGTAACTACATAGCTAACTCTGATTTATATAGATTTACTAGCTAGATAGCTAAGATATGCTATGTTCTAGGCTAATCTATGTTGAAAAGACATGTTTTGAAGATGTTTAAAGATAAAAGACATATATAGTCGTATCTTAGTTAGCTAATGTCAGCAAACTGCTAGTTAAATTGCTAGCTTGCTTAGCTGTAGCGTTTTGCTACAGAATAAAACGCTAGCTAACTAGCTAGTTAATCTACATCAATCTTTAACCAGCTAGTTAGATCTGTTAGTAATGTTAGCAAACTAGTTATAGCTAGCTTTTTGCTAGCTAACTAATTAAGTAACTATAGCTAGTTATAACTAGCTGGTTAACAATTGATGTAGATTAACTAGCTAATTAGCTGGTGTTTTGTTAACTACGTTGATTTTTTTTCAAAAAGTACGGGACTCAGGAAGAGCTAATTCATTTTTATCATCATTATTTTAACTTGTTAATTGCAAAGTTACTAGTTAAAACTAGTTAAAATGAGCAGCTTAAACACTGGTTTAGTTATATTAAGTCTTTTAGTCATTCAAGTCTCTTCCTGCTTTACTGCTAACAAATTATGCTAATATCTGTGGTTTGTAGCAGCTACAAGGTTGCAGCTTCTCGGATGTAATGATCAGGGTCGATGAAGTGCTGATTACTGTCATTATTATATTAATTCTGTCTCGAGTATTTCGACCTTGCCTCTGCAAATCTGATTAAAATCTCACTGATTCTGTTTTAATTCACAGTGAGCTGCAGGCTGAATATCGCTGCCGTGATGAAACATGATTGATGTCACACTGTGGACGGACGACTCGATCTTTACGAAATCGATGTTCAGTGCTGCTGACTGCCTCTAAAGACCCCAATTTCTGTTTCCTGCTGTGGTGTCAGAGACAAACCAAATGAAAACCAGAGGGTTTCAGTACAATGTGTGCTCACTGTTCTTGTCTTGTCTTCGAGCAGTAAAGTGGGGGATCATCATTCTTTTGATCATTTTAAGTTCTGGCTTTGAATCACAGTAAAAAAAAAACAAAAACACTGCGATCAGAAAGTGAATCACTGCAGAGGGAAAAATGAGAAAATGAGCTTCAAACTTCTGAGGAAACTTATAAGTGCTGATTTCTGACTTTTATTGTGTCCAAAATCTGTTGTTGAAATTACAGATGTTCAAGTTAAAGCTATATATCCATGCTACTGTCACTGCAGTTGATCAGTTTATTGGACCACTACGCACTAATATCAAACCCACTGCTAAAAACCTGGGTATCATGCTCAAAACCCTCCTCTACAGGCAAGCCTTTTTATAGATCTCCTGTTTGGAAAGCACTTTGGATCTCTGTGTCAAAGAGGTGCTATATAAATACATTTTTATTACTTACTTACTTACATAATCATGGATTATGTTAGCTGGGAAAGCTAACGTTAGCCAACTAACAAATCCACTCAGATAGTATTTAGATAGAGATAATGTTAAGTGAGCAATCAAGCTAATGTTATCCAGCTAAATGCACAATTACACAATATGTTCCACAAGCTTTGCAGTAATGTTAGTTTGACTTTGGACTCTGTGTTGGACTCAGTGTTGTGGACTCTGTGTTGTGGACTCTGTGTTGGACTCTGTGTTGTGGACTCTGTTGTATGTATGTTTAATGTATGTTTTGTATTTTGTATGCTACTGGATACTTGAATTTCCCTCTGGATAAATAAAGTATCTATCTATCTTATATAACTTGTAAATAAGGTTTGAACTATCAGTGTGGTTTTAGTGTTTTCAAGTTATTAAGTAAAGATTTTTCCACCACTTGTAATTTTCCCTTTTTTTATCAATCAAAACGAAAACAACAGATAAAACCTGATACAGATCCTTCATTTAATAAACCGCCTTGTTAACGTTAATTAGGCAAAATTATAGTGCTAGAATATATAATTACCGGCTTATATCTCTTATGGCCACAAACAGAATTCAGAGGAGGATGATAAATGAGAGTTTGCGCCCCGCAGAGATAACATTAATAGAATGATTATATGAGCTCAGATTGAAATAAAACCTGACTATTTTATGTGAAGTTGTTTTCATGATGTTCTGGAAGCTGTTAGAAGCTCCGCTAATGTCAGAACAACATGGATGTTAATGGTGAAAAAAACGTTGTTTTGACTTCACTCCTCGAGAGCTTTTTGCAGATTAAACACATAAATGATAAGCTGAAAGTACAGAAAAATCAAGAGGCATAAAACTGTAAATAAATTTAAAATGTAAATAAAAAATGTAAATTAAAACTCTGGATCTGTTAAAAGTTGTGTAGCCTATAGTTCTACTACCAGAGTAGAAGACCTGTGTTTTATGTGTTAAATAAGCTTCGGTCTCAGGTTTGGCTTTCTTATTGAGAACTTTAAATGACTGCATTGTGCCAGCCCGGTTTCCATTTATGCCCATGTTGAAGTATCGCATTATAAAAGTTTGACAGAAACCTACTCATTTGTGCATGAAAGTTTAGAAAAATTATGAACTTTTCACGAATATTTTCCCATCGTGAACGTAACTGAATTAGGTTTCTTACCAGTGTTCACACCAGAGTAGAGAGAGTGGTTGTTGGACAGACTCACTGAGACAGTTTTAGTGATTTTTATCTTGTTCCTGTCTCATTATTTTGGTCTGCGATGCTGATGCTGTAGTGTGACATCAAGTTATGAATTTCAGATATATAACCTTAAATAAAAACTCGTAAAGTTATGAACTGAAGACAGGAAAGTTCAACTCGTGCTTACTTATTAATCTGTAGAGGTTCAGTGTTCCCCTCCTGCAGAGAGGACTGTCTAAGTAGGACATATTTAAGTTCCATTATTAGGAACCATGTAGAGCCTTAATGCATTCACAGCATGCAGCTCGTATGCAGCGCACACATCAAAGGCTCCACTTGCTGCACTCAGATCCTAATTATTTTGAACATATGGATTGGACATTATCTTTGAAACAGTTTAACGCAGAAACAGAATTGAATTACTGTTTGGCACCATATCGCTGCGCTGCCTGGCTGGCGCCCCCCACTGCGTTCCCACCCTCCTCACATATACACTCAACCTCCCACAAGCTCTCCTTTTATCCCTTCTTTGTTATTTTGGGTCACTGGCACACATTAAGCTCAGCAGGAGTTGTGTTGTACCCATGCTGTGTTGTAAAGACGGTCCCTCGGGGGGTCGAGAAGGTTTGGCGCTCGATGATTACATGAAGTGTGAAATCAGTGTCAGATTCATTCAGCAGAAACCTCAAGGGGTCTCATCAGCACCTGGGAAGAAAATCGCACCAAAACTAGCAGAACTATGTTTTTCTCCCTCAGCTATTTTTTCCCTCATGAGCACTTCGTCACTCAGTCATTCAAAGGTACCTCACAGGTAGAGACGTATGTCGTTTTCAAATATTACCCAAAAAAAGGAAGGAATAAAGTATAGAAATCATTGTTTAGAGCAGAGGTCACTAACAGGCGGGCCGCGGTCTGAGTCCAGACCCGGACGCTGTCCTATATTCAATATTCAACTGATATTCAATAAATTAATGAGGGATTCTAAATTTGACGAGGCACTTCTGTTTTAACCAGCACAGCTTTTATAGTCTTTACGGCATTTGTTTATCAGATCAGGAAGCACATAATGTTGCCCAGCCAATCAAATCTGTGTAAACAAAACGTCTGAATTAATCTGACTTTTCATAATTTTGCGCCATGAGCCTGCAGCTGGTCTCTGCTTGATTGGTAGTGCTGTGGTTCACCTGGATGGTTTACCTGTTTCACCAGTGATTGGTGACTCAAATTCATCTCTCATATGTGGCTCGATGGGCTCATTGGGGGCTTCACCCATCAAAGTGTCATCAGCCTCTTCGCTGACATCTGCCTCCATGATGGAAGATGATTCTGACACAAGTGTCACTCCCCTGATCTGCGAGACTGGAGTGGTCCCTCTTCCATTTGTGGAGCTTAAGCTGCATGTTGAGCCACTTCCGTATCTGGCTCATGAAGGTTTCAACTTTGCCTTGAACCTCACAGCAATAGTCTGCCGTGGGGTCCTGCTGTAGATGGTGGGATACAATATCACTGAGCTCTATGGCTCTACAGATACTTGTGTATAAAAGTAAAAACTCTCTTGGTTTGTCTTTCTACCGGCTTTTTCTGTGAACTGAAACGTCAAACAAGGTTGGGTCATGTTCTGCGTTTTTGTCTTGCTACGTTGTGCGTGCACTGATGGATAAATTCACCTTAAATGCATTAAAGCTAAAGTAACAAGCCTGTGTAAATGTAAATGTAAGCAGTAGAAAGTACAAATATTTGTGTAAAAATGAAGGATGTCAAAATAATAAGAAAATAGACTTAAACCGAATAAACTACTTAGGTACACTCACTTACATAAACACAGTAACTAAACTTTTGGTGGAAATTGAGTTATAACTGAAAATGAACTACTTGGTGTGTGTTTTATCTTGTGATAAAATTTCAGAGTTCAATTTTGCATTAATTTGCCCATGTGCCTAATTGTTCTTACCGAAAAACAGAAATGTAATTAACATTGATCAGAGTGAAAATGTTGCCCTGTAGGCCCACTTGTAAATAATAATAACATAAATAATATTAATAATAATAACTTCATCTCTTTTCTTTTGTTGCAGTACACAATTCTCCAAAGAAAGAACTTGGATGAATTGTTTGCAGCCCTAGACGCTGATGACCTGCCTGTGGATGTGCCTGTTGAGCTGAATGAGGACCAGTGGAGTGGAACCCATCCCCATAACCCAGAGGATCAGCAGAACCAACCACCTAAAATAAGGAAACCAGGAAGTGCTGGGAAAAAATAAACAAGGAAAGAAGAGAGACGTTGAATGCCACATACTGGAACATGATATACCATTAGAAGAAGGTATTCATTTTCACCAGGGAACGACTGCTGCGCAGCTTGCACGCCTCAGCAAATGTTATGTTATCATCTAACAGATATTCTTGTCACAAGAGGTATGCAAGACTTTGTTCCTCACAAGTCTGGGATTGTCATTGGGAACAGCTCCCCTTCAAGTTGACACCCCCCAAAGATCGCCGTGGAAAACAGCCCTCAGTCAATAAAATCAATCTGACCCCAATTTACGAACACACTGAATCATTTAATGCATCAATAAGCCATATAGAAGAGTACACGCCCCTAATCGAAGATGCCTCCCAAGCGATTTAACTGTGCAGCTGATGCACAAGTTATTTTCTGAAAACCGTAAATGGTCTTATGAAACCTACCACAGAGCAGTAAGGAATAGCAACATTAGCTTCACCAAGCTGGGAGAGGAGCTGTGCGAGCAGTGTCTCCACCATGAGCTCACTACAAGCTTGATTCAGAAAAACAACAAGGTGAACGCCTGAGTATTCGCAGCGTGGACCTGCAGAAAGTTATCATGCTGCCCTGAATGCCAGGGGTGAAGACAGCTATCTTCACTAAATGGATCTCTGTCTTCCACCAGACCTTTGCCACTGTAGGCAAGAAGACAGGGTAACAAAAAAGAGCATGTCAGTGATCTGGTATGAGGGGAGAGCTGGGGGGAAGGCAGAGGAGGGGGCTACTGCCTATGAATGTGTTCTGCAAAGGGAGCATGATGTCCCACATATTGTCCGGTGGGTGGACAACTGCACAGCGCAGAACAAAAACCTCCTGACAACGCTTGCTACTGTGGTGAACCACAATTATAATTCCATTGAGCACATAACATTAAAATATTTTGAACCGGGGCAAAGATTCATGAGCACAGATAGTTTCCATCATGGGGTGGAGCAAGAGATTAAGAGGCAACCGGGAGGTGTTGTCCTCGATTTCCAGGACTTTAGCAGCGTAATTTCATCTTCCAATTCCGGAAAAGTGGATGTCGATGAACTGAAAAATGAGAACATCCGGGCATGGAAAGCAGGGCACTCCCTGACAAAGCTAAGGGATGCACCTCATCTGGCAGAGATGCCAGAAATTCAATTCAAGAGAGGCTCAAGGAGCATGGGGGTAAAACTCTACCATGATCAGGAGGAATTTACCCAGTTGACAGTGAGCTGAATGTCTCTCAAACAATCTGAAATAAAATGGGACTGAATATATTTCCTTTTGAAAGTTTATAGTTTTTAAAACTGTTTTGCTGTTTAGGACTTCAAACTTTATTTTTATTTAAATAAAATGTAAAATATGTACTGTACTTGAATGTCTCTCAAACAATCTGACATGAAATGATATTGTATATATTTTCGTTTTAATAGTAAAATGTTTTTTAAGACTTTTATTGAAAGAAAATGTAAAATTGATCACAATATGATATGACATGTTACTGTGTCCTTTTTAAGAAACACATCTGTTTTTATTAATTAAATATCAAAGTTAAATGTAAACTATTTGTTTCTGATTCATTGTAGCCCTGTGTTTATTTATTGTGTTGAATAATCTATTTTATTAATGTCATCATGATGCAAATTAAGCTGATTAGGTTGGTGAATATTAAAAGTTATATAATAATAATAATAATAATAATATAATTATAAATTATGACATAATTTTATAATATCAGGTCTAAAATTCTCCATTAGTCCAGGCATAATTAAATTATAATTATAAAAAATATTAAATAATTCATTGATTAAAAATCAATAGATTTAGATTTAATAGGTGGCTGAACAAATGTACAATTAGTGAAAGATTGAGTGAATATAGAGATGTCAGTGTAAAAAAGACTAAAATTAAAGTATTTTACATTTTATCCATCTTTTATTAAAAGATAAAGTATCCTGAAAAGAGAAAATACATTAAATGAAAGAGTTGATTTTTCTAAAAATATTGATTTGTATTGAAAACAGGTTTGAAACATTCGCTCTACCTGTAACAACTCAATTACAAACTAAAATACATGATGTTTTAGAAGGTGATTGTACGTCTTGTAAAGTAGCATAAAATATAAAAACTGTATTTACATAGTACTTGAATAGATTTACTTTCCACCACTGGGATCTGAACGGCTCAAAATCCAAAAAATAGTCCGACTCTTCAAAGAAAACATGAAGTGGTTTGTGGCGTGTTTCTCTTCAGCAATAAATAACTGCAGGGACGGATTTAAACCGCAGAGCTGTTTGATTTGTGGAAACCCAGGAGGTTCGGGACTTAAATCTGTGCTGAGCCTCTCAGCGGTACAACCCATGTCAGTCACATTAATTTAAAGGTCCAGTGTGTAACGTTGAGGAGGATCTTTTTGTTACTAATATAATGTTCATAGGTTTGTTTTCATTAGTTTATAATCACCTGAAAATAAGAATCATTGTGTTTTTGTTACCTTGAATGACGTTCTTATCTTATCTTCTGTCTGTCAGGTTTCTACAGTAGCCCAGAATGGACAAACCAACCATGATGTCAAATTACACTTTAATATTCAATTAAAATCAAAACACAATTCTATTATTTAAAATGTATGACAAAGCTCAAAGATTACAACAAAAAAGATTTGTCCTCTTATTGGTATCTGGAAATGTATAAAGTTCAGTTTTTATTTGCTGAGCTTCTGTAATAAGTTACAAAATGAATATTTTATCATCATTATTATTAAGATTATTCTCCATACTTGAGTTTAAGATTCTGCCCTTAAGAGCATTAGATTGGACCAATATCAGACACTCCAACAATAACTTGTTTTTAGCCAAGCTAGCACGGATTGGCTCTACGTTCACAACTGGAATATGATGAATTGTAATAACTTGGTGATCCTCCAACTTTTAATTTACAGCCGCCATCAGGTCAAACTTCAATGTGTCCATTGCTTTGGTTAAATACCTGTAAAACTAATGACCGTCAGCCTGTACTTTTATTTTTAGTGTTGTTGGGAACACAGATTCTTCTTTCTGCCTCCATTTCATAGAAAAACCCAGAAATCAGTTGGCATATTAGCCCCTCCAGTTCCCTCTCATTGAAGTCAATGGGATTGTGGTTAACACAGGATTAAGAGATTTTCACGTTTTGTTAGTAAAATATGTCAGGAAATACCAGAATTGAATTTTGAAGCTAACTTCTCCTGTGGTTCTATAAAAACACCCCTGTAGATAAAGAATGAGAGGAAACTACGACGGAGTATTAGTGCCATACTAAGAGAAAAAAATTATTGAATTTTTTTGGAAATTACGAGAATAAAGTCCTAACAATACGAGAATAATGTAATAATAATACAAGAAAAAGTCGTTTTAATGAGAAAAAAGCTTGGATAGAGTTATCAAAACCTGACGTGAGCAGCTCAACCAATCAGCAGCCTGAGCCCAGCAGCCACTGTTTGTCTCAGTTACCGTACAGTCAACTAACTATTCATCATTTCATCATTACACAGTTTTGCTAGCTGAGATAACAGGCTAACAGTTCTCATAAAATTACTACTTTATTCTCATAATTTCCAATTTCTCTTAGTATGGCCCTAATACTCTGTCGAAGGAAACAGCAGTAAATAGTAAATAAATACATAAATGAACTGTGGGTCTTAACGACAGCAGCAGAACCCCCTCATGTGATCTGTCTTTGTCTCTGTGTGCAGAGAGATTCCTGCCAGCAGACACTCACATTTAAAAAACACACACTTTAACTCAACAGTGTATCATAGCGTGTCTGCAAACTCCTTCATTCAAAATATAGTTTTAATTCAAAGGTTTGAATATCAGCGGCTCTAACCGGTCTCCTCTAATCTCTCCTCTCACTGAGACAAAGACACATGAATAAGAATATTATGTAAAATTATGGTAAATATCCAGATTATTTCCTCATGGACACAGTGGAGGCTGAGGGAGTAAAGAGGAGCTGCAGGAGTCACTTTGATGTCAGTAATCATAATGACAGAGTGGGAGTTTGTCATCAGAGCCCACAGATCCATCTGTCCTCCTTTTGTTTCTTCTCCTCTAATCGTCTTCTTCTTATCCTCTCCTCTGTTTCCTTATTCATCTTCCCTTCCTCCTCTATTTCCCTTTCTGTCCTCTCATCACTCCTTCTTGTTTCCTCTCCTTCCTTTACCTCTTCCATGTTGCTCCTCTATCATTACCTCCTCTTGTTTCCTTTCTTCCTTCTCTCCTAACCTTACCTCCTAGTCTCTTCTCCTCGTTTCCTCCTACTGTAGAAACCTCTCCTCTTCCTCCTCTTCCCTCGTTTCCTCTTCTCTAACCTCTGATCTTTCTCTCCTCATTTTAAAAACGCTAACGAAGCTGAAGCTCAATCTGCTCCATGTGTCCCGTTTTACTTTTTGTAAATGAGGAGGAATTAAACATGAATGAGGAGGTGAGTGCTGTCCGGAGTCATCACTTTAAACTTTCCTGAAACATTTTTTTAATTTAAATTTAAATTCTGTGTCGAACGCTGGATTACAACCAGGAGAGGCCTTTTTGATTTTAAAGCGTGCTACAAAACGTATAAAGTAAAACCCAATAGGTCTTTATTTCAGTGTTTGTTCAATGGCCAAGTATCAAGGACAAGAAAACACTTAATTTAACAAAAAGATAAGAATACTATAGCCTATAGAGAATTGTATAAAAAGTTTCTTTTATACAAACTTCCTGCAGCCGCTGAGTTAATTATATATGTTAATATAGTAATAAAAACAATTTAAAATATCCATGAAATATGTCCCTAATTCAGTTTAATAAATTATAGAAAAGGTGTTTCTATACACTGCTGTATGTTCTCTTCAGAGCGCACAGAAAGCTGTAGTTGCTTTAGTTTGGGGGTTTTATTAACATCTTAACGGACCGGACGCAGCTCAGAAAAATGTAAACTCCTTCAGTCACAAATGATCTCTCAAAATGTAAAACTACTGTTGGTCAGTTTTTAATATTTCTATTTGTTGTTGTTGTTATATCCAGATAACTTGAGGTCCGCCGGCTGTATTCCAAACTAATCCATCTGTATCCTGCGCTTTGTAGCCGCGGTGTTTTCTCTCTGCCGCTACAGTCACTGCATGTTACGCTCAGATGGGTTTTTAATGACTCGTGAAATCTGAACATCTTATCAGGAGCTGCACAGCGAGGCCGCTCGAGCTCCCCGCTGCAGCTGAAATACGCATGTGATCAATCAGTCTGAGGGACGGAGGGCACTCTAATCCAACACTGAATTATAGTTATGATTGATTACTCTGCTCCAACAGTGTGACACAACTGCCACTTCACTGAAGCTCTCTTTTAAAGTCAGAGTGAGTCCAACACAGAGTCCACAACACAGAGTCCACAGCACAGAGTCCAACAGAGTCCAACACAGAGTCCAACACAGAGTCCACAACACAGAGTCCAAATTCAAAGCTAATGTTAACCATTCCTGTTCTGCTCCTGGACCGTAGTCGGGAAGCACAGA
>JAGRRF010011196.1:935182-945883 GCA_019097615.1 Morone chrysops
CAAGTATTGCTCAAATGGTTTTCTCAATTCAACCTCCTTTGTCTTACTGGTGTCTTGTCTCTTTTGCTCTTAAGGGACCCTTAGGAGAAGTAACTCAGAAACAAATGATCACAGAATGATATGAATATGAGAAGCTCAAATTGCAAAAACACTGAGTGCATTGAAGTATTTCCAGAGGTTTCAGGGCCACTGACAGCGTACAGCTGCAATAAAAATGAGGAATGCTGAATTTAAAATGTGGTTTATTAAACTCAAATCAACATTTTATTATTTTATACAAGTTATTGTAGTAAAATAATTTTGGGAATTATGCATTACTTATATATTTTTAATTAACAAAAATAAAAAATCCCATTTACCCCCTGCAGCACCCCAAACTACCCCTAGGGGTACCCCCATTGGAGAAACACTGATATAGAGCAACAAGCCTTTTTCATATTTGTTATCAAATAACACAGAAATCATTGAAATCAAGATCTGGTAGTCTGGAGCAGAAACACTAGAGGCAGTTTTGTGCTTTAAAAACAAGCATTAAAAATATATAATTAAATAAATTCTAAAATGTACAGGCAGAAATTAGGGTTTTAGTTAAACTTTGAATGATAAAATCCGGATTTATCTATGCCACCCATCTGGCTCCGCTGTCTTGAAGGAGCTACGGTGGTTTGCCAGGGCACCTGCCTGCGACTGAGAGGTGCTCTTACAGGCTGCACTCTTTCTAGCTGGACAGCCTCAACTTATCGTCATTGCCTCCACAACTTTTTAGTTTCAGGTATTACCCATTTTTAATGCAGTCATCCACTGCCATCAAGCCCCCGGACAAGCCCCCATTTCTTACAAGCTCATAACAAATGGGGGCTCGTCCAGGTTTTGAACCTCGCTGACACATCACAAACAAATTGTGAAAAAAATCCTCAGAAATTTGACAACACATGCACAGCAAAAAAGTATAACTGCCGTCAGTCAGTGACGTGAGGAAACTGTCCGTCTGATGGTTACAATGGCAGTCAAAGTGACCACGAAGATAGATGTTATTCTTCACAAATAAAGCGACTGGAAGAAAAGCAGCCTGAGAGATTTCAACACAAACAACCACACAGAAACTGATGTGCTACTGTTGTTTTTATCTGATCTCTGATCTGTTCAACCATCAGCACAGGTTCCTTTTCTATCAGTGAATAAACTGAATATTTCACATTATATTTAACAATAACAGGACAGCTGCAGAAAGTTTGTGTAAAACCAGAGATTTGGATGGATTTTGAGATTATTTACAATCATAAATAATAAGTAATAATAAGGCTTCTTCAGTGTTTTCTTCTCGTTCCTCTATCAGCTCTTTGGTCGCTGTTAAAATCAAGAAGGTCTTTAAACCCTATTTTACTTTCAAAATATGGATCCAGTTTCAATGTCACTACCAATTTAGAGCTCCTACCAGTAACTATCATCTCTTCCCTCTCTCAACCCTCGACTCCACTTTAGTGGAAGCTGCACGTCTACATTGTTTTAAAGATTTATTTCCCTGCTTGGCAGATTTACAAGAAAAAATAAGTCTGTACATCCATTTTTATAGACTTGTCTTTATGTGATGTTGTCTTTTTACTTTATTATATATAATTTTATTTTATGGCTCCTATTCTGCTCTTATTGTTGTATTGTGGAGGTCTGTATTTTTATGTTTAATTACGTTCTGTGTATCATTAACTGTTTTTAAAATATGCTATATAAATAGTTATTTTTACACAAATTTGTAGCCTATTATATTTAAAATCTAGAATTAATAATGAAAAGAAAGACTATAAGTCAGTCTTAATGAAAATAAGTTTGAGAGACTATTTCTGGTACAAGATACTTTATTAGGATTTCTTTTTATTTTTTTATTGGTTATACCCATTTGTATTTCTTATGGATAACATTGCTTTTTGTGAAAAAAATCAATAAATAAAGATAAACAACCAAATGTTAAACACACTATGACACTGACATCGCCATTTACTGATTTTAGTGAATTGTAATTTAAAAACTGACCCTTTAATCGTCACAGCTGGTCAGTTCTCATATTTATTCATTGCACCCTGAAACTTTTGGGAGCATTTTTCTTCATTCGGTGCCTGAGATTAAACTGTCACCAAAGCGGCCCAGAGAGGCTCCCCTCACAGATTTCACTTTCCTCCACATTTACAGCTCATCCGTCTGTGATCTGCAGCTCGTTCTGAAAAGTTAATTTCAAGAAGTTGGAATTGAGAGAGAAAAGGGTTGAAAGTGCTGCAATCAGCTGTCGGTTGTTCCGCCTGAAGGAGGAAACGAGAATCGTTATTACTGAAAAAATGATGATGTTTTAAAGGTTAGGTTAAAGTTCTTTTACAGTCCTATCATGTAACCTTTATAACTTGAAATAGCAGCTCCAGTCATTTAGCTGTTACACTGACCTGTAGCAGGCTGAATGGTTCCTCTGTACTCCTGTTCTTGCACAATGTAAGTGTGTAACTCTTTACGGCACCAAGTTACCACCAACTATCTCCTTTGGTGCGACTGGATCATATTTAATGGAGAAAATGTTTTCTCGGTTTCTCTCAGCGTTTTACAGAGTTTCCTGATGGACAGTGAAGTAATTTCTGCCAAACATTCTTTGGCTGTGTTTGAAATCTCAACTGTGACGTCAAATTAAGTCTGTAGTGTATGTAGCTTACACACATTCTCAACCACTCCATAATGCATTGCGTCCAGTTTTTTTTTCTACTATTTTCGTGCGTTACTTCACCTCAAATTTCACTTCTGAGATATCTGAACTGAGAAATCAACTGTGTAGATTTTTATTAAAGGTAGTTTTACACAAATTGATGTTGAAAGTGCTCAAACGTTTTGCTCCAGAAGCACCAGTGGAGGGAGTTGGCGAGCCAGCCAGGACGAGCTTCTTGCCAGCCGGCCACAGGCCTCCTCACTCCTCCACAGTCCACTGGAGCCAGAAGCAACATTTCTATCTACTGTTTATGTCTTTAACCTGTTCAGTTAAGCACTGCTTTAGGTAAACTTCATAAGACACCCAGAGACAAACGCTAAGAAAGCACCATCCTCTTCCTCCTGAGCTCAGCAGCCTCCTCTTCTGCTTCTAAGTAAAATAAACCGACAGTAGCTGCTGATGCTGCCGACTCCATCTGTGGTATTAATATTTACCTTCATTCTTTATTCTTATACAAACAGTAGCCTTACTGCTCTTCTCTCCTCCTTTTTTTATGTTAATGTACCTGAAAATGATTCTGGAGAATAATCCACTGAGAGAGGAAATGTTGATTTATGAACTGTTTGCATTCAGCTCGGACCGTAATGTCGCGATCAGTCTCCACAGGTTGTGGTCGTGATTGATATCACTTATGTGATACAGAGAAGACGTATGTTTGAATAAACTCCAGTATGAACAGTCGGTTAGCGCAGTACGTTGTGATTTCAAACACAGCCTTTGTGGGGTTTAAACTCTGAGGTCATAGTAAATAAGGGAAGCATACATGAGGGATAAATTAACAGAAATGTATCACTGGTTGCAGGGGAGCCTCCTCACTGCCAGGATAACAGAGTGCCTCCAGCACCAACAATCAGGAGCCAACAAAAACACACCGCAGCAACAACATAACACACACAAGCCCTTGGAGAGACCCCGGGGCCGTCACTGTCTTCAGCATCATCTCTGGTGCCGCAGAAGACAGCTGACCGCTCGTAAGTGCTGCTTTGGGAGAAAATTTAAGAGCGTTCAGGAAACGAGGCTCTTGACTTTTATCACCAGCACACTCGAAAACTCATTTTCTGGCGTCACAAACTGCAAAGGATCAGCGAATCAGACGCTACACAAGTTTAATCTGTGACACCAATCAGCAAACACCTCTGTCTCATCTATGGAAGTTAATTCCTGCCCATATGACGGAAAATAAAGGATTCTGTGAGAATATAGATTTAGTATCTCAAAATAATGAGAAAATTTCCCTTTAAATTGACTTACAAAATCTTTTTTTGTCACATTAGCAGAAATTAGGTTCCATACTCATCCGACGTCCTCTGATGTTGTGTACCCGACAGAAACTCATTACTGCCGACTTTTTAAAAGAAGTGAAGCGAGCACTCTCAGGTCTCTGCTCCTCGTGATGAATGGCTCTTTGTAAACACACTCTAAGTTTAAAGAATAAATTCCCTGATTTTCTCCAGACCGTCGCTCACACTGGATGTGTATCCCTGTCACGGCTCTCGGCCTGGGACTGTCGGATACAACGAAGCCGCTCAACTGAACAAGAAAACAAATTAATTTCTGTCACAGTAGCCGAGCTGAAAACTTCCCAAACTTTCAGCACAACTTTTTTCCTCTGGCAGGTGGACGAGCGCACGTTACTTCTGTTTGTGTCAGGTCGTGATAGTGTATTTTGTTGAAAGAGCAGGCTTTATTTTATTCATCATGTCTGACCAGGAGTCTCTTTTGTCCTCAGCCTGCCGTCACAACAAGTCAGACTTCAAGAAAATGTCACAAGACAAAGGACGTTTGATTCCCGTTGGAGCGCCGCTCTCACTGGCTGTTTATTGCTCACGTTTTATCACGAAACGGAACTGAACTAAAGGATTTGTACAAAGATCACCAGCTGCCGAACCACAGATTGTTGATGAGATATGTATTAACATTCACAAGACTTCGAGCTGGAGTCTTGTTGTCCAGAGATGACATTTCACTTGACATTTGTCGGGCTGGACCGGAATAAAGAACCGAACGCCATTGTGCGCTGCTGTCGTCAGATGTCCCTAGCTCTCCTCAGATAAACAACTGTGTAATTTATGTAATAATATTAGCAGTATGAATCCAACTAAAAGCTCCCTGCACTAAACTCCCTTTAAGAAATGTCTACACTACAGAAACACTAGCTAACTGCTAGAGTCTGATAAGGCTGTCTGACGTTGACTGCTGGTAGTTATTAGTTTGATTGATGCTTTAATAATTGATGCTGATCAGGTTCATTATCAGCTCATTGTCCACAGTTTAGTTTACTGTAAATAGTCGCCCTTTGTGCCTGTTTTTAAAATACTTTTCTAATTAAACATGATTTGCTTGTTGACTATGAGTCCTGATGAAATGAAGAAGAGCTCCACAAACATTAAGTTTGACACATTATCCCCTCATTAAGTTGTTGTGTTAGCAAACACCCAGCAGACACACATAAACGAGTCTTTGTCCACTATTCTCTCCGGTTTCATTCAGAGATAACAGAGAGTCACCGAAGTGTCATCCGTCACATTCAGTCGGCTGAGTCTGGTGGCGTCCTGACATTTCTGTATGTGGACTGATCCTAGCACTGAATCTTAAACACACACCACATGGTGGCTTCTCTGAACACGTTAAGCTTTGCCAGCTGCTCACCGCAATGTATGTTAGGTTTATATAGACACGCGCCTGTTTTCCCCAGTTATTCATCCCTCAATTAAGCTAGTTGGTACAACAATATTGTTATTCAAGGCCACGCCCCCCAAACACCTGTGCCAGTCTCTGACGCATTTTTAAACCAGTCTGCATAAAACACTCCCACTGTGAACCAAGCAAAGGCGCTAACCCGCTACCTCTAACCCGAGAACTGGGGAACATGGGAATTATAGCAGCCCATTACTACATGTACCTCCAGATGGACTGTTTATTGTCCTGCGCTGTCATGTTCAATCCTTTTTTACTCTTTTCGGCTTTGTGCTTCTTCGACAAAGTAAACTTTCTTCAGCCATCTGTTCAGTTCTCAGTCCGAACCTCAGCAAGCTGAGCGGGTTGCAGCAGCAGTGATATGCAGAGATTTTCTGAGCTGCTGGAGGAGCTGATCCCAGCGGAGTCCCAGCAGGAGTCCAGCAGTGGACGAGGAACATTGCTAATTTATGAGTACAGTCTCCTTTTAGATAAAGCTGGATAGAGTAAAGCTGGTGATATTCAATATGTGTCTATATTAATTATAGAGTGGGTTATTGTAGAGTGGATAGAGCTTGTGTTATTTATCACACTGTGTTCGTTACAAATGAGACGGGAAAAATCTGATAAAATAGTTGAAAAAGACAAAATAACCAAAAAGATTGAACCTATGATGTTGGAGCTGAGAGGAAGTTAGACACTATCGATATTTTCATCCTCTGTCAAGTACACATTGTTTTATAAGAAGATATAAAGATACAGATGGAACATAAAGCTGGGTTGAGATGTTCATATATTCAGCATTTTCATTGTTGTGAGGTGTGTGACAGGTGTGTGTGGGTTGTTGCTGCGATAAAGATCAATGTGACATTTAACACCAGAAGTGTGTTAAGAATACCTGCTGTTCAGTGCAGAGATCAGACTGTAAAAAATAAAACAAAATCAAGAAATGAAGCCAGAAACAAGTAAGAGATGTGGTTTGTTCTGCTCATACCGTTAGCTTGTTAAATCATGCATCTAATGTAGCCAAACCTGCAGGCATTGTGCTTAAATATAACAGAAACAGGCAGAGGTCAGTCAAAGCTTCATGGTAACAATACAGTATGGCTCTACATATTTCCCTGCAGAGAAAGAGTATTTACTTTAATTACAGATTCTCACTTTACAATGCAGTTTCAATATACATAATAATACAATTTGACTCTCAGAACACGGCAGAGGTCAGTCAAAAAACTTGCTTTGTGGTAAAATAATTCCCCTACATATAAGATGGGGTTTTAAGGGCATTCAAACCCATTATTACACTTACATAAGTGTGTTATGTAAAGAGTGTAATTACAGCGCTGCCAGCATGTGGCAGAGTGCCTCTCCAGAAATGTACTAAAAGCCAACTGTGGCAATAAAGCAGAGAATCATCACGTTTTGAAATGCGGATCCAACAGTGTGTGTGAACCTGAATGTGACACAGATACTAATAAAACACACACACTCATAGTGACAGAAGGCAGCAGTCTTTATGCTCTCCCACCTCTCCTTACACTTCATTACCACAGTCCTGAAAATAATGTTTTGACACTGAATGCAAATCACCTCCTCTCCTTCCCCGTAATCAAAGTCTTTCCCGCAGGACTCTCAGCCTTTGCTGTCAAACGAGGCAGAGCGGAGTCAGAGATACCCGCTGAGTACGACCCTGAACCTCTGCATGTGGCAGCGTTGTGAGACTTTATTGTTGCTTGGCATTTGCACTCTGGCTTTGATCACAGAGGAAGGCTGTACAGAAGCTGTGAGGCAGGCCAGGGTCATTTCATTACACTCCTCTGCTTCCCAGAGCAACAAATTCATTCTGTAGTAAAAGTGTCAATACATTAATGTAAAAAAAACTGTACTGCAAGTACAAGTCCTACAAGTACGGATTAAATTAAAAATTACCATTTAACCCTTAAAGATATTGTGTTCCTATTTATAATTTATGCCAAAAATGTAAATATAAAAATCTATCTTTGTTTTTTTTTCTTTTTTTAAAACAAAATGTGCAATATCATGACATCCACCCATAAATTAACTTTTAGCGAGAGAGTGAAGATTTGTTACTTAGCTAGCTAGCAGCCTGACTGATTACTCTACAAAAATGGCTACTGAATGACCAAATGAACTTTTAATTGACAGTAACGTGTCTACCACTTGGGTGTAATTTTCTAAGAATGTACTGTGGCTCATCACTGCACACCAGAGCGCTAACTAAGTCAACAAATCTGTAGTCTCTGTAATTTCATTTGATTCTCAAATACGGGGCAGAGGTCAGTCAAAAAACTCATGATAAAAACATTTCCCTACAGAGATAGTTCAGGATATTGCTCTGCTGACAGATTACTCCCCATCAGTCACTGAAGGACTCAAACAACAAAAAATGTAAAATGTCAAATACAGGAGGGAAGTTATTGGCATTTTCCCCTTTAAGAAACACAATTAGTCTTCAGACTCTGGAACAACAGAGTCGTGGTTGAAATTTTGATGAGTCAGGTTTGACTGCGTGTATGAGGAGACTATAAAACACAACGTAGGTCGACTGTAAACCTGCTCCTCATCCGTCGAGCACTCGGTGGTTCTAGTGTGGAGGCCGTTGACACATTTAAATAACTTCAGGTACTACGTGTTTTATTAATGCACGCTGTGGCTGCTGAATTCAAAGCTTCTCGTTCTGATAATGAAGACATGGATCAGTCTCATCTGATGTTTATTCAGCAGCTTCAACTGTTACTTTATTCCTTTCAGGATCTTTAAGACCAACAGTGCCCCCAACAGGCGAAGCATGATGTTACAACGTCAGAGCAGAGCTGTGAATCCTCGTTTACCGTCCGTGGAGATAATTATACATATATATATATGTATATGATGATCTCTTTCAAAGTGTGTAGCATAAAAGGCAATATTTTCATTTCATTATACAACCTTGTGATACATTTCCTTGATAAAGTAAAGCTTTTATTTTTATTTTTAATTGTTTTATAGTTCGGTTATTACCTCTATTTTTTTAGTTTTAAGCTGCGTCAACTGTTTGTTTCCCCGGTGTGGGATCAATAAAGTTTTTCATTGTAAGAATTTGATCCATTCAGACCGCTAACATTTGGAGAGCCACACAATAAAACCATTTTATCCCCATTCACGTTAGTGGAAAGCTAAACCACAAGTTAGCTGGTTTAGAAGTCTTTAATAATCGTTAACTGTAAAATAATTATGATTAAAAACAAGAAATTTCAACAACAAACACGACCCAACAGCTTCTGGTTCTGTAGGTTTTAATATCCGTTTCTTTTTAAAACAATCACGTGTAAAATATTCATATTTTCACATATAATCTGAGTGATTCGAAGGATGAGTGCATTAACAAAAGGACAGACTTTGAAAAACAGTCCACACAGGAGAGGATGAAAATGCTGGCCCTCGTCTTCCTCGCCTGCATCCAGCAGGGAACCATCACAAAGTCAACACACACACGTCTGTGGCTTTATTCCAGCGTCCATCCTGGTTCTTATTCACCTCCCAGCATCCAAGCTCCTCACTGGAGGCTCTCCAGAAAATCCTCCAAACGCCCGCGAACTCCCCCGAGCCGACACAAGCCTCTGCCTTCAGACAGACCCTCTGAATAATACCCTGAGGCACTGTAGAGACGCACACTCTCACTCTCTCTCTCTCACACACACACACACACTCACACACACTCACACACACACACACACACACACACACTGTCACACACTTACACACTGCGGCTGCACGGCGGTCGCTTCGGGTGGGCGGAGCTTCCTGCGTCAGTCGTCGGGTTCGGTGACGCACTGCTCCACGATCTCCCTCAGGTTTGGGTTCTCCATGGCGGCCGCCACTCGCTCCTTATCGTTGATCTGCTTGTTAACTGGAGACAGGATTACAATGAGACCACACACACACACACACACACACAGTACAGCAGCTTCACTGCATCCGTCAACGTGCACATTTTGTAATATCGTATTAAAACGACTGTCGCGCAACTCTGACACGAAAGTAAGGGTTGGTTGTAAAAATCTAGAATTCACTTGCGATCAGTCTCAACCTTTAGACTGTTAGAAAAGCCTTTTAAAACAGCACTATACTACAGTAGTTAGCTGGTTAGTTAGCTGGTTAGTTAGCTAGTGTTTTGATCTAAAGAAAAGCTAAATAGTTAGCTCCTCTACATTAATCGTTAGCTAGCTCTTTACATCTGATAGTTGAGTAGTTTTAATGTTCGCAAAATGGAAGTTGTCCCAAAAGGGGGCGGGGCTTAGGGAGGGTAATTTGTGCTGCCACTAAAATTCACTTTGTGTTCAGTCTCAACCTTTAAAAAATACTTTATTATTGATCAGTTCAGTCAAAATGTATATATTAACGACTATACAGTAAACACAAGACTCTTCAGATCATTTTGTTTCTGCCTACATTCACAAAACAGTTGATTTAGTTTAACATTTAGTTCCTTAAAGGAGTGTTTAGGCTGTAGTTGTTTGATTACAACCCCTTGCCTCACCCTCCCTTTAAAAAACATCTCACTCTAAGATAACGAGAAGACAACAATAAACATAACATAACAATTCTTATCAGCTGATTAAACACTAATGCAAACATATTCCTGGCAGTAGATCCTCCTCAGTGTTTTACTACATCAAACACTTCAGCTCACTGACCCGTAAACACTAATGTTTCCATATTTCTCACTGCCAGTGTGCACAACGTCCCACATGACTCAGAGAATTAGCTCAGAGGGAGGTCGCTCAAATCTAAAGAAACCATTTGCTCCCTAAACATAAAAGAATAAAGAAAAGACACTTACTATCTTCCTCCGTGGAATGGGTTCCCTCTGAAATGTAAATTTCCAACTGAGAAGAGAAAGAAAATACAGCTGTTTGTTTATTGCATTATTTATCCAGCTATTATTCAAGAAATTCAATTAAGAACAAAGTAAAGAGTTTTTTAAATGTTAGCTGGGCTTTTAAAAGGAAGAAGATTAAAAATGGCAGAAGGAAAGATCAACAGAGAGACTGGACCCTCACAGCTCAGAGAACAAATTATTATAATACAGCGGAGGGAAAACAATAATAATTATATATTATATATATATAATAAATATTTCACAATACAGAAGCTACACTGGGGTTGTCTCTGCTAAGAAGGGAAACTTTAAAGGTTATATATGAGATTTAAAACACGAGCTGTTCTCTATATGAACATATATAGTCACATGTTTCTGTCCACTGAATGAAGTTATGATCAGG
>JAGRRF010011196.1:950515-966456 GCA_019097615.1 Morone chrysops
CATCCATAAAGATACAGTGTATACTGATCAATGATCAATAAAGATACAGTGTATTCTGATCAGTATCTGTGTTGTCCCCAGACTCACCGATCAGAGTAGCCAGTGAGCAGTGAGGGACGGTCGGGGAGAACTTGATGATGATCAGGTACTCGTCCTCTCCGAGCTCTTGGACCTCCACACATTTCTCCGTCACCACGTCCAGCTCCTCCAGGGTGTTCGGCTTCTCCGGGTCCCGGATCGATCGGATCACGTCTGATACAGGGCGGGAAACGAGATGTGTCAGTGTTTACTTCAGCAACATTAAAGTAGAGTTTAGAAAGATAGTAGTAACAAATGAGTGTCTAAAAGTACAAATCCCAGGGCGTCACACCAGACTCCATTCAGAAAACTATCGATTTAAGTTCTGTTCCTGCACTAATCCCAGTATGTGCCATTCTCTACAAACACACCAAACTACATTCAGAAAATCAACTAAATTATATTCCACTACTATGATTTGTTCCCCAAAATGTGTCATTCACTCAAACCAAACTACATTCAGAAAACCATCGATTTAATGTTGCCTTCAATAATGGCACCAACTTCATAAAACTAATCTTACAATAAACTTATTGATCAGCAGCAACTGATATAGAGACACTACAAATCATACTTTGATGCCGTTTTGTTGAACTAACGTACTTATATCACAAAGTGTGCACTAGAAGTCCTCTAAGGACGTTTTAAGATACTAAACATGAGAAAAGCTTATTTTAACTACTTTTTGAATGGAGTCTGGTGCGCCGTTTCCTCTCCACCTAACGTCCATTGAGGCAGCAGTTCCGGTACCGTGCCCGGGCCTCACCGTAAACTTCCAGCGCTTTCTCCTCCATCTTCCTCAGGACGTCAACCTGAACACCAGGCTCAGCACTGTGTCCACGTTATAGACGGAGCCATGATACCGCGGAGCGACAGACAGCTGCGACCCCCACAGACAGACAGACAGACAGACAGACCGGAAGCTTCCTGTGTTTTGCGTTCAGGGGAAAGTAATCGATGAGTGATCGAACTGTGATTCTATGTTTGGATTAGTTTTATTTCTTCCTCCAACAAGCGAGGCTGCACAAAGATTATTGTATTTTCAGTGTATTTAATTTATTTTAATTATTATTAGTAGTATTTCTAATAATAATAATATTATTGTAACATTAATAATATGAATTATAATATTATAAAACCATTTAATATTTGTAATTGTTCTTCTTCTTCTTCTTCTTATTCTTATCCATTAAAGCCAATATAGTTTCCAATTAATACAAACTAAAAGTGCTGATACAAATATGTAATAATAATAATAGTAATAATAATAATAATATTTTATCAGTGTAATTTATTTTTATTGTTGTTTTTATTTAATTAACATTACTATTTTAAATAATTGTTGACTTATTTATGTATTAGTGTAAAACAGTTAACAGCCTTTTATTTGTTTTAAGTTTTTACTCTTCTACTATTATTTGTATTTCTATATATTTATTGGTCTTTTTATTGTATATTATTATTTATTATATGGAAAATAATAGAGGGCCTGGTTCTGTGAAATTACATTAATTTGGGGAAAATGTTATAAATGAATCCTGAATAATGTAATACTTACAGTTATACACCTTAGAAATATAAATGATTGTAATCGTCTTAATGATGTGATCATATGAATGATATTTAACTGAGATATTATTGATCACAAGCAAGAAGGCCATAACAAGAAATTGGAATAAGATCCAACCCTCTAATACAGAACATTTTTAGAAATTATTTATACTGTGGAAGAAAGAGCTTCGAGTGAGAGAAAATGTTTTCTAGTAAATAGAAGAAATATATCATTAATGACAATAATAACTATTTTTGTTGTTTGTTTTTATTTATTTGACTGGTTGTAGTAATAAGTTAACTAAGTATACTTTTGGCTGTATACACAAAGAAAACTCAAAATATTAAACATATTTATTAAACTTGGAAAGAGAGTATTGTGTTTAACATTATAAAATGCCAAGGTTTCATGAATTGATCCCAAACTGAAAGAAAAAAAGTTTTCTGAAGCAGAAGATAATGATAATGATATATAATAATGATTAATATCTTAAAATAAAAAACTCAATATTTTGACTCTTAAAATGATTATTTTGAGATATTAAATTATTTTATTTTGTCATTATAACGACTTACAGAATATATTTTTGGTCACATTTTTGTTGTTGGATTTACTTTAAAAAAAACTATTTTATATTTTATATATATTTTATTTTTTATATTATAATTTTATTTTCTAACCTTTAAAGAAGATCTGATCCAATATCGAGTTCGATTAAGTCTCCTGTTGCTCTTGGTCGGATTTGGTCAGCTGACCGGGGCAGACGGGACACGTGACTTCCCGGATCCAGCTGTTGTTGACAGGTTCTGCTCGGCTCGTTTCGGTTCTGAAATGTCTCCTGATAATCGATAAGTTGAGCGGGTAATCGATACACTGAAGGTGCGGAGATGCTGGAGGACAGCTCCACGGAGGTGTCTGTGATCCCGGAGAACCAGCACTGTGGCCCGGTGGCGGACATCCACAAAGCGGAGCTCGCTCCCGGGGGCTCCCTGCTCGGATGTCTGGGGGTCCGGGGGCGGCTGGTGCTGTGGGACCCGGCCGACAGAGAGGCTCCTCCGGCCGCAGTGGACGGCTGCTACACAGAGTGAGTTCCAGAGTTCAACTGTGGAAGCTCACTTCCGCCTATATAATGATAATAAAGCTCCTTTAAGTTACTGTAATGACAAAATAATGACAAAATAATGACATAGCATCTTCATAGTATCAATATAAGTTATTAGAATGAGAAACTGTATCTAAATAATGTGAAACTTGCGAAGTAATAGTGTTTATGTTTATCTATGGAGACACATTTCTGCCAATATGATGGAGAAAGTTATTATAATGAGAAACCAAGTCAGGAGTGCATAAACTACAAGTTATTAACTTTTTCAAATACAAAAATGTGAAATGATTGTTTATTGAATGATTATCTTATTGTTATTGACAACGAGAAGCAGGTAATTGTTGGTTATTTATATATATATTAATCATTAATCATGCATCACTAGTTATAAAAATGTCCATCAGGAACCAGATATTGTACAACTTGCAGTTTACAGTCGGAGTTAATAAAAATGTTGTTCTCTCTCCAGTTTCTGTTGGGAGGAAGTGGCGGTTCACGGTCGCAGCGTCAGCAGCTTTAGACTGCTGGCTGTCGGAGGTCAGTGTGACCTGAAGCTGCTGGAGGTGGAAGCAGAACGATCAGCCTCCATCTCTCTGCTGCAAGTCTGCGAATGTCCTGCAGACCGCCTGCTGCAGACCGTCAGAGACCAGGACCACAGTGAGTACCAGGACCACGGTCCCACAGCTAGCCCACCGCCATCAGACTCCAGTGCACACAGAGGTCAGGTCAAAATAATGAGAAACTTTATTAAAATAATGATTCAGTATCTTGATACCAATTCATTATTCCTCAGCCTTTCTATGGATATGAAGCAAAAAAGAATCCTTTAAGTTATCTTACTAACTTATTATTTTACCATCAAGAGGGAAAAAACTACAAGTTAAGAACTTTTTTAAAATACAAAATGTGAAATGATTGTTATTGAAATTAGTGTCTTATTGGTATCGGCCACAAGAAAACAGGTAACTATTGGTATTGGCTCCAAATCACTAGTCATCAGGCAGAGGTCAGATGCTGCAGTGCAGTGCAGAGGTCAGATGCTGCAGTGCAGTGCAGAGGTCAGATGGTGCAGTGCAGTGCAGAGGTCAGATGCTGCAGTGCAGTGCAGAGGTCAGATGCTTTATAATATTGCTGATTGTGTCTTTATGTTCAGGTGTGCGTGAGCTGCAGTCGGTGCGCGTGTTGTCGTTTGCCGCCGGCCGCTGCTGCGTGCTGCTGAACTGTGATTGGCTGCTGCAGCTGCAGTGGCGGCAGACGGAGGAGGAGCTGCAGACATTGTCCTGCTGCAACATCCAGCTGACTGACAGCAACAGACACACTGCTGTCAACCACTGTGTCTGCAGAGGAACGCTGTTCATCCTCAGCTCCACGGGACTCATATGTATCCTCAACCTACAGCTGCAGAGGTCACTACACTAATATAACGACTGTTACTGCTGCTGCCTCTACTCACACTGCTAATTATCATTAATAATAACTGACACTCAAACATGAGCTATATTAAAGGACCTGTGTGTAGGAACTGGTGAGAAACTATGGTGGCCATGAAAAACACTAAAGGTCATATCTAGAGTCAGTGTTTGGTTTGTCCGTTCTGGGCTACTGTAGAAACATGCCAGCAGAGGACCCGCTCCCTCTGTAGATATAAACAACTCACTCTAAGGTAACAAAAACACAATGACTCTTAATTTCAGCTGATTATTCTCTAATGAAAACATAGCTATGAATATTATATTATATTATATTTCTGAGAATAGATCCTCCTTAATGTTTCACACTGGAGCTTTAAACTGCAACATAAAGAAACCCATAAATGTAATTACATTTAAAGTGAAAGAGCTAATGAACAAAACCAAATAAAGCTGAAATATTCTTGTTAAGTAAACTCATCTACTTTAAGCTAACTAAACTATGTTAAATTACCCTTCATTGTACTATAAACTAAACTTAATTACATTAAATGAAGCTAAACTAAATCAAGATAATTTACAAAGAACTAGAAATTGAGCTAATTAAACTAAGCTAGCCATAACTGAACTAATCTAAAGTAAACAAAAAGAATCTTAATTAAATTATTTGGAGTAAAACAGATAATAATTAATTAACTAATTTAAATTAACCTGATAAAACTAAACAAATAAACAATTTAAACCCAGTAATCTGAAAAACTCAAGCTAACGTAGCTAGCCTTGATTTAACTAATTCTTAATTATATGAAATTAAGTAAACTAACTTATGCAGAACTAAGCAAAACTAAATTCAGTTAAATTAAACTTTAGTTTAACTAAATGAAACTCGCTGTTAGCAAACTACGCTAAAATAAAAAAATTAAACCAAACCTAACAAAACCAACTCAATATAGTATTTCAACTCGATAAGTAAATTAAAACTAAAATAAACTAAGTTGAAGGAGAACTAACCTTCCTTTTCCTGAGCTTTTAGTTCCAGCTCACAGTCTTCCTCAGTGGGTGGAGGAAGAGAGGAAGACTGTGAGCTGATCTGGATCCAGTCTCTTCTTTAACTGTGACCTCCAGCTGTCTACAGTATCTCTGATGGCAGTCTGCTGGCCAGTGTCGACCTCCCGACTTACCTGAGCTCCCACCTGGCGGACGATGACCTCATCTCTCCTTCCTCCTCCTCCCTCTCCTCCTCTTCCTCCTTCTGCCTCCTCCAGGTGTCAGCTGATCTCAGTACAGCCGTAGCGGTCACTCAGTCTCAGACCGCCGTCGCCGTCGATCTCAACCACTACTTCAGGTACATTCATCCTCCTGCTTTAGTTCCTGCTTTTATAGCTCTGGGAATTTGGAATTTTCCGATTCTTCTAATTCGGCACAAACGTCGTCTTGGTTACGATGATGAACTGATTCGATTTTGGTAGTCAAAGGTCAAAGTTCAAGGTCAGTGTGACCTCATGTCTGTATTATAAACGCCATATCTCTGTTAAAATTTGGCACAAAAACTCGTTTTTCTATCATAACTCAAATTGAAGTTTTGCACAGATGTTTAATGGGATACAGCGATGAAGTGACCAAAAGGTCAAAGGTCACTGTGACATCATAACGTCCTTCAAAAACACTTTTTGGCTTGTTATTCCAGTCGGCCATTTTGAATTAAGTGATCATGTTTTTGCAATTTAACGCAATGTATTTTGAGTAACTGCTTGTAGGGAGTTGATCGGATTGACTTCAGAGTTTTCGTTGAAGGGCGTCTCCGTGGCGTGGCATCCAATTTCAACGTTTTGCCATCAAACAGGAAGTTGATGGCAATCTTGGCTGCACATGTTCCAACCAGCCCCAAATTTTCATGTTTGAGTCTGAACACATCGACATGCCAATATTCAATCATAGCCAGAACGCCACCCACTATGAAAAGGAAGTACGATGTAGTATGGCAATGGTGATCTGGATTACATTACATTTTAACTGCTTTAATTGTTTCAATCAAAAAGGCCTTCTGGCAATCACAGTCTCAACTGCGACAATGAAACACACAAACGCCTCTTGAAATGAGGACATGGCAGTAATTGCGAGGGCAGAGTGAAAGCACATTAAACAGATAACACTGCACACGGGAACAATGTGGATCCGTCTGCCTGTTGAGCAGTTTTGATCCTGATTGCAGAGCGCTGCAGAGACAAGGCCCACTGACTGCCAAATGTGTCTGATGTGAATGTTACCGACTCAGCCAGAGGAATATTAAACCGACTGAAGGAACACATCAGAGCAACCCATTAAACAGAGCGTCATCTGCAAGTTCATCACGCACGGCACCACAGAGAGGCCGACTGTTTCCATATAAAACAAAACAAACTTCAGAGTGCTATTTCTGTCTTCCAGGATGTATCCGGACCACCTACTGTGTGCCGTCCCCCCCTCTCGCCCCTCTCTCCGGCCCCAGCACCCAAGAGACCAGGACAGCCTGTCCAGCTCTAACTGCTGCCTCGCCGCCCTCAGCTCAACCTTCAGTACCGACCGGTAAACCACGACAGCCACACACACTTTAGATACTATGACACCCCAGAGATCACCTGTTTACTCCTGGTATTAACCTGCATCTTGAGTGATTGGATCACATGGACAGCTCTACATACAGTGTTAACAACCGCTGTGATCAGATCACTCAGACCACATTGCAGAGGTCACATTTGATCACATATCTTTAGTACGTAACGCTAATGCACCCTGGGCCTCGTTGAAGGACCACCTACTCAACTGTCGTCCCGTACAGACACAGAAACACTGTCTGATTACCTGCCCAAATAAGCAGCAGATGTTTCAACCACAATCACCAGACTCCTTTAAAAGATTGCACAATTTTGAGAGTTATTGAGTGAGGAGAAACTTTATAAACTTTATAAAACATTATCTACCACACATTGTTGCTTATTTGGGCCTTCTTGTAAATTCTGCAAACTTTACACATTAATTAATTTATGTCTTTGTAAAAAATCATTGTGTCCGTATCATTTTTATTCCTTCAACTTTATCTTCCTTTAAAATCTCAACCTCTGACCTCTCACTTTCTAGCTCCTGGGAAGCTCGTCTGGCCTCTATGTACAGCAGAGCCCAGCAGACTACCGCTCCCTCCTCCTCCTCACAGCCTGCTGGGACCTCCTGGTCGTCCTCCCTCCCCCACCTGGAGTCCCACCTGGCTCCATCCTCGGCCCACAGCAAAGCGCCTCGTGGCGGGGCGACTGTCGCTTTCTCCGCCCCCGGGTCGTCCGCTCCATCTCTGCTCACTGTGTCTGAGTTCTCCGCCCAGCTGACCTTCGTCTCCCCTGGCAACAAACAGACCACAGCGGCCTTATGGGAGTTTGAGTCTGGGAGCGTGAGCTACCACCAGGCGGAGGGCGAGGCGGCGCCGGTTCAGCGCTGTGGAGAGAGACAGCACCGACTGCTGCTGAAGAGTGAGACACACAGTTCTGTTATAACGAGAGAGATTAAAAATAAGTAAAGCTGTTCACAGTGAAGTTTGGTGCCGATTTGAGAATGTACACAGACATTGAACAAAACCTCGAGATTTTGAACCTTTCATCGTGATCTTCTTTAGAGTGTGCTGACCAGATTTGAATTTGATCCTATTTATTCTTGTTTGTTAAAATAGAATGCCTGGAAATGGCAAAACGTCGCTTTGTGACGCCACGGACGAAAACTGAAGCTTTTAAAAACTTTTAATCTATCTAATCCTTCTGAGAGCTACTCTGCCACAGCGCTCACTCCTCGGGCCCTTTGGTAAAATTGGTGCTTTGATTTGCGTCCTCAGATTTCAGCAGTGAAGTTTGAAGTGAAATGTTCTCATAACAGTCAGGACAAAAATACAAAAATGAATAAATAAACAACAACATAATGGTCAGACGTCACACTGCAGCAATATAATGAGGTGTTGTCGTCTTTAGGCTGCAATTATCTGCTTGTTCAGTGTTCTGTGGAAAATGTGTTGGCTGCGTTTGAAAGAAAACTGAAAGCCTGCAGGGAATTATAATTATTTATTATTATTATAATCAATACAGAGAAACAGGAGGAAAACACAGCCACTATATTTACATATCTGTCTGTCTCTCCATCTCTCCCTCTGTCTGTCTGTCTCTCTCTCTGTCTGTCTCTTCCTCTGTCTCTCTATCTGTCTGTCTGTCCCTCTGTCTCTCCCTCCCTCTATCTGTCTGTCTCTCCCTCTGTCTCTCCCTCCCTCTGTCTGTCTCTCTCTCTGTCTCTCTCTCTGTCTCTCCCTCTCTCCCTCTATCTGTCTGTCTCTCCCTCTCTCCCTCTGTCTCTTCCTCTGTCTCTCTATCTGTCTGTCTGTCCCTCTGTCTCTCTCTCCCTCTATCTGTCTGTCTCTCTGTCTGTCTGCAGGCTCCGGTGTGTTCCAGGTCCTGTTCTCGGTGTCCCAGCAGGACTTGCTCAGCAGGTTGATGTTGTTCGGCAGCGCAGCGACAGTGGATGCAGTGTGTCACCTGAACAGCTGGGGGCGCTGCTCCATCCCCATCCACGCCCTGCAGGTAGAGGCTCACCTGGACGGCAGCGGAGACTGAACCGGACTCACTGGTACACCTGGCTGACCCGTACACGCTGTGGTTTGTGTTGCAGGCCGGACTGAAGAACCGACAGCTGGACACGGTCGACTTTTACCTGAAGAGTAAAGAAAACATCCTGAACCCTGCGGACGAACAGCCGGCTGCCTCCACGCTGACAGACAGTACGAACTCTTCTGAAGCCCCGCCCCTTTTTGTTCTGTGCTCCAATAACAGTTCAGCAAGCCTTAGTCCACTTCCTTATTATTATTTTTCCTTATGCAAAACACTAGCTAATCTACATCAATCATTAGCTGACTTTTAATGCGACTTCATATGTCTCTTTTATCTTTTAACCATCTTCAAAATGTGGTTGTCTTTTCAACATATATTAGCTTAGCGTGTAGCATATCTAAGTACAGGAAAGCAGGAAGTTGACTGAGGCTTGCTCAACTGTGATTAGAGCACAGAACAAAAAGGGGCGGGACTTACAAAGGGTAAGGTACCCTTTAAACGGCAGAAATTTTAAATAGTTTCAATCATTACAGTTTCATACATGTTGTTGTATATTAAGCTGTGTGTGTGTCTCACCTGTGTGTGTGTGTGTGCAGTTGTCCAGCAGTTGTGTCCTGCGTTGGACCTGCTGTGTTCGGCCGTCAGAGATTCAAACAGTGAAGCTCAGAGCCGACAGTTCTCTGAACAGCTGCTCCACATCACCCTGGGCTTCGTCAGCACGCAGATCAGATCAGTGCTGACCAACACACACCGTAAGACAACACACACACACAAACTGCCTGTTCTTATACATAACTGAGTTTTCTGTTTCATGGAGCTCATCTGTTGTGTATGCAGACGAGGACGCAGGCGTGCGGAGCTGTATCGACGTTCTTGACCGGTATGTCACCGAACTGAGGAGCTACATGAAGAGGTTCCCCTGGCCTGCAGGGGGCGACACCTCCAGCACCAGTTCTGCTGATTCTGCTCAGGAGGAGGTGCAGAGAGATGAGTGGGAGCAGCTGCAGACAGAGGTGACATTTCCTGCTTTGTGTTTCTGTCTTTCTATTTGGGAACAACGTGTACATTAGTGTGTGTGTGTGTGTGTGCTGCAGGAAGTGGTCCGTCAGTCCATCCTGACCAATCAGATCCCCAGAGCTCAAGCCGTCCTGCGGAGGCGGGGCCGTCCGGAGCAGCGTCTGTCGGCTCTGAGGATGGAGGGTCTGCGTCAGGTCTTCGCCTGCCTGCAGCGCCGAGACCTGCAGACCACCAACACTCTCCTCACCAACATGGTCAGAGCAACACAGCTAACGAAGCATGTTACCATAGCAACATTCAACACTTTTCACATTTCGATATTTATGTTCTGTGTTCAGAACAGAGTCATGTTTCCTGAAATGTTTAAATATGCAAATGAGACATTAATTATCTAATTATAAATGTGCACATATTGCCTTACAGAAATGTGAACATTGGATGAAGCCAGGTTCAAAATTCTTGTTTCATTTTGCTGACGTATTAGAGTCAAAGGTTTTTACAGAGGGGGTACATCTGTTTTTATTACTCCATACATCAGAAAATACTGCAATAAAAATAATCTATTTTCGCGTTGTTTCTAGTAATAAAATGTGATATAAATCAGGCTGTGAATGATATATGACAAACCTCTCTGTAAAACCCTTCAGAATACAGAGAGGAATAAAGGTGGAAGGTTTGGTGTCTGTAGAAGCTGCTGAAATGGAGATTTCGGTCTGAGAGTTTGAGAAAAAACTCATTTTGAGAAAATGAACATAATCGTTAAAAATGTAAACCAACTGATATCACCATTAAACTCCCCCAGTTGATAACTTATTTTTTGTATCACAAGTTTCCTGAAATGTTATGTTTAAATATGTATGTATATAATTAGTGTATTTTGGGTGTTTTATTGCCAGTAGTCTGAAATAAGGCATGTTATTGTGGTAAGAATTGGCCCAAAACCTTCACACTGACCATGTTTTTGTGTGTTCAGGGTTTCAGCGTGAAGAAGCAGCTCCACAGTATCTGCCTCTTCACCGACGACAAGGACCTCCGGAAGTTTGTGGTGAGTTAACAGTAACGACAGTTCCTTTTCCTACCTACTGTGTTTTACACCTGTGTTTGAAGCCTCTGATTGGTTGATGGGTCAGGTGGAGGAGCTGTCGGGGCGGAGTTATTTCCCAGAGGAGGAGATGCAGAGTGTGGCGTTCATTGGGGAGATGGAGAAGTTGGGGTTGCTGCCCGTGTCCCGCTGCCCCGCAAATGCCACCTCGCAAAGGTAAAGAGACCGCGCGCCGTTTTTACTTGCAACACATTCGTATACACATTATTTCATATACTCAGAACTCAGTTACCATAGCAACACTGCAGCCTTTTATTAAGTGATTTATTGTAATTCCTCCTGTTTGTTCTTCAGCTCCCTCTCTGTTATCTGCCTCCTCGTCTTTATCTCAGATGAATCCCCTCTCTCATCCCTCTGAATCCTCTTTATCTCCGAGAAGTCTCTGTCTCTCCGACCCGGCTCACCTCTCTTTGCTCCCTCTTTCCAGGCTGGCTCAGGTGGTCTGTAGGGAGGCAGCCGGAGGTGGTGAGGAGGTTCTTCTGGAGGAGCTGACGGGACGGAAGACCTTTGTGGAAGACGGGGGTCTCTGGAGGAACCTCCGCCTGGACTGGGTGAGGAACTGGGACCAGAGCTGCCAGACCACCGTCCTCCTGTCCAGACTCCAGCACACAGGTAGACTCACAACAGAAACCGGTTCTTCAGAGACTTGTCTTGGAAGATTTTTCTGCCCTTTAAAATACGCCTTTGTCCTCTGTTTAGAGTTGAGCTCCTGTGACGCGGCGGTGTTGTGGCGTTACCTCACCGCTCTGCACGACCAGCGCCGGGTGGTGGACTGGATCGACTGCAACAGGGAGACCTTTGGCGCCCCTCGGTGGCCTGAGTTAACCCCAGAGCTGGTCAACAACAACACAGTCTGCAGCACCTACATGAGGGAGGACATCCTGGACCTGCTGGCCAGGTACAGCAGCCAGTTGCACCTAATATGTTATCTTTCTGTATGTACGGTGGCCAAAAGAGGTCAATACGCTGCAGTTTAAGGGTCCAGTGTGTATCACTGAGGAGAAACTATTTTCAGAAATGTAATATAATATCCGTAGGTGTGTTTTCATTTCATGTTGGTGCTTCTTCCTCCAGGAGAGGTCTCTTCATCCCGGAGGAGCTGGCAGACTTGGAGCAGCTGCTGTGGAGGCTGGCTCAGGGTGGAGGGGTGATGGCTTCATCCCCACCCGTCCCTCAGTACCGCTCCCCCCTCGGCCTCGACCTCCACAGCCTCTTCATCACCTTCTGCCTGGACCACAGCCTGCAGTACCTGCTCTACACCTACCTGGAGCACTACAGGTGTGTGCGGACGAGATCATACATTCTTGAATTTCAGTTTAATAGCTTCTTAATTGATTGTGAAATAGCAGTTGGGTTAATTAGCTGCTACTGTCCATCCTCCACAGGTTGACACCCAGAAACTGTCCCCTCTTGACCAATCAGAGCCTGTCTGAGAGCCAGCCCTGGTTTGAGATGTTGGTGAAGATCCAGGAGATCACCAGAGATCTGTCAGGTACCGGATTTCTACAGAATCCTACCAGAATGGCCATTTGGTGTTGCGGATTCTGGATTGACTTTTTCCTTGTCTGTTCCAGATCCAGGACTGGTATTCCAGGCCAGTTTAACAAGTGCACAGGTGCTGTTACCAGGCAGCCAGGCTTCTCTCAGCAGTCTGCTGTTGGAGGGACACAGTCTGCTGGCCCTGGCTGCCGTCATGTTCGCACCTGGAGGAATCGACCAGGTACAAAAGCTTTTTAAGCAGTTTAAGTTTTTCTAAGTTTTATTTGGACCTTTAGCACCATGCTACTAACAAACTTGCCATTTACAAATCACCCCATCAACCAACACGACAAAGCAACCAAAGCCAGACCCACATTTGGCTTTGGACTCTGTGTTGGACTCTGTGTTGGACTCTGTGTTGGACTCTGTGTTGGACTCTGTGTTGTGGACTCTGTGGTGGACTCTGTGTTGGACTCTGTGTTGTGGACTCTGTGTTGGATATGGATTTGAAATGAAGAAAAGTAGCCCTCAGGCTGAGTCCAATAATATTATGCACAGCACACACAACAGGCATAAACGATTGTTCCACAGAATTTACTTTGATAAAATGTCTTTAACTAAGATGGCAGCTCGCTCAGTCTTTTTTTTAAAGATGAAAACAAAGTAAGAAAACCTTCTAGCAGCCTCACAAATTGTACAGCTCAAACCTTCTGTCTCTGTCATGCATTAATTCTCTCTCTTTCAGTGGGCTGGAGCAGCTCTCACTGTTCAAAAGAAATGTGCTCCCAGTCATGTGCTGTTTGCATACATTTACAATTAAGTGTAGCAGAGCGCAAATGGGGTAGAAACCTGAATAATTAAACAGCACCAGGGCTCCCTGAATGGTTTGAGTGTGAAAATGTTGTGAATTAAATGTTCAGTCACCAGATCTTGGTCTATATAACGGTAGTGGATGGAAAATCTGTGTATCACTCATTCTTTTTATATTGAAGAATTCAGAATCTCCGCTCAAAACTGGCAGTTCTAATAATGTTGAATGGAACCGGTTCAAGAACTGGAGCTGAATTGGTGGCTAACACTGCTTTCTGTGTGCAGGTGTTGGTTCAGGGTGAAAGGTCGGGCAGATCAGAGAAGACGGTCGACCCCCAGCTCCTGAAGATGGCGCTGGCCCCCTATCCCAAACTAAAAGCCGCTCTGTTCCCCACCGGGCCGCGAGGAAATGGCCCGTCCTCAGACATCTCCGTCTACCACCTCCTGCAGGTACGCTCCCACCTGTCACCTCATTAGGTTATTAAACTTACAGGATCCAGTCACACACATCAGTAGTTCTTGTTACAGTCAATTGTTGTTGTTATAGTAAATTTAAAATCACATTATTGAGTTGGTGTGTTTTCCAGTCGCTGCATCCTCTGGACCCATCCAGGCTGTTCAGCTGGCAGGCTGCAAACACCCTCAACTCCACCGGTGAGCTCTGAAAACCAGCATTAAGGCCACTGCAAGGTTTTGACCCTTGACCCTATCAAGGAAAAACGCTTCAGCCCTGATAAAGCACCTTCTTTTTTAGCCATGCTTGCGGCTTCAAACTGAAAAATTTGGTTAAGACGTTCATGAATTTTAAAATACTTTGGTGATCCTCTGATTTTAGATAGATAGTTTAAGATAAGAGTTATGAGCATAAATATAAAGCTTAAAGCGTGCAGGCTGGTTAACATGTGCATTCATCTTATTTATTCCACAGAAACGTCAGAGCTGCCTCATTTCTCCAGCCCTCACCTGGTCAACAGGTTCGCTCTGGTGGAGAACCTGGACTTCCTGTACTACCTCCGTCATGGCCGGCCATCCTTTGCGTACGCCACCTTCCTCGTCCAGCAGCTGAGCGGCTGCAGCGACGTCACGCTACTGTGAGTGCTTATCTACAGCCATTCAGCCCAGGAAAGTCTAATCGATTAATGGAAATGATGAATTAATAATGCGTGTGTTGTAGGCTGCAGCAGGCCCTGCAGCAGGTGTACAGGTTGGCCCTGCAGTGTTTCAACCTGCCGTCTGTGGCGTCAGCGAGCGTCTGTTTCTGTGAGCTGCTGGGAGGCTGCAGCCTGAAACTGAGGGTCGACATCAGAGCCATGAACACCATCCTGCAGCACTGGAACACACACACTGCTCCAACACAGCATCTACACACTCTGGGTAAACACAACACACACACACTGCAGCACAGCATCTACACACTCTGGGTAAACACACTAATTTGTCTGTTTTCAGTGTCTAAAGGTGTAAAGCTGGCGGAGGCGGAGCCTGGAGCAGCGGAGGAACTGATTGGCTACCTGGAAGCTGCAGTGGCAGACAGCCTGGAGCAGAAGGGCATCAGCAAGTAAGACCGCTCTGATCACCAGACTCCAGAGACAGAATCAGTAATTTCTGGTTTGGTAGAAAAACATTAATTAACCACAGTAAGATTAGAAAATGTTTGTGAAGCGGTTTGCAGTGACTGCAGCGTAAACTTGCATTAATCATTGGGGACAAATGCACATTTACAAGCTAGCCTCATGTAAAATCTTAATTTTAAAAGTAAACAGTAACTGCATATTGTGCATTAAATAGTGTTCATTAGTTTCAGTGTCAAAAACTCTTTTATATATATTTTATTATTCAGTCAGTCAGGTTGGACATTTTAAACTTTTGACGCTTTCTGATTTGTTTAGGAGTTTAATAATTACAGTATCTAAAGAAGGGAAAAGTTGTTTCTGCTGTCCAAAAACCAAAGTGGTAAAATAGAAAAACATATATATTAATAAGAACAAGAATAAAGAAGGTTATATGTGTTTATTGTGTGTGTGTGTCAGGTCGTCCTACGAGGCGGCTCAGGAGTGGGCATTGCCTGTTCAGTTCTGTCAGCTCCACAGTCTGAAGCTCAGCTCTGTTTACCCCGCCCACTGCGCTGATGACGGACAGTTCATCCATTTCCTGTTGTTCGTCCAGCTGCACAACTTCCCGCCCCAACAGGTGAACACACACCTCCACAACATCCTCACATTTAAGCTCTTTGCCTAACAGCACCACCATGTGGTCAGAATGTTTCACTGCAGTCTGTTGCTGAGGTTTTAGATCACGGTGATCCAGAGCTGCAACGTCACACTTGACCCTTGACCCTAATCCTATTTCACTCCAGGATCCTGAGTTAAACTAAATGCTTTGTTACATACTGTAGGAGGGATTCAAACCTAGTATTCAACCTCCCTTCTGACCATATTTGGTTCTTCCTCTAGGTGAGGACATTGGCAGCTCAGTTTGGTCCCGCCCTGCAGGCCCACCTGAGTCTGGCCCTTCAGGACCTGCAGGTGTACAGTCAGAGGAGGAGCTGTGGCGGTGAGGAGCAGTCGGGGTCTCCGAGCACAGAGGAGGCCACTGACAGCACGCAGCACCACAAGGAGCTGTTCCACGTCCTCCTGCAGAGCCAGGAGGAGGCGGCGCCCTGCAGGTACCTGCTGCAGGAAGCGCTGGTGCAACACTGCCCGACGCTGGCTGTAATGGCTGCCTGTCAACAGGTAACAAAACACACCTGCTACTATCAAAGAGTATCTTAGCAAGA
>JAGRRF010011196.1:997669-1014268 GCA_019097615.1 Morone chrysops
CCCCCCCGCTCTCTATCTCTCTCTCTGGTGTTTTCTGCCAGTTCAGGAGGACCCAGTTTCAGTTTCTTGTCTCTGTGAGTCACAGCTGCTGAGGATGGACGCTCGGATCTTCACCCTGCACGTCCTGACGCTCTGCTGCCTCATTCACGGTAGGCTTAACACATACACATACACACACCTCAGCCTTGTCATGAATCACTCCGGCTGTTTAGTTTTGTTTCATTGTTGTTTAATTCACTGACTGTGAGCTGCAGATTACACAGAGAGCAAACCATAATTACAGTTTTCTTCATGTGGTAAAGGATACAAATAAATTAAAAAACACATAAAACACCAGATTTTGTTGTTTCTGTTTTAATCTAGCTTCATTTCCAAATCTGTTTTGCACACAAATGTGCTTAATGCAAAACAATCCTTTTTAGAGTGCTATATACTTTATACAGTGGATGAAATGAGCCTGAAAACTTCCTCATGAAGTGTTGTCTTCTAAAACAAAAGTGACCAAATGTCACACAATATAAATGTGAATTCTGAGTGTCTGTAACACTGCAAGCTTTATCTGCTCGGATTCGTGTTCGGTGGTTGACATTATTTGTAAAATGTGGCTCATATTAGATTCCAGTGTGAACGGGTCATGGTCCTGAAGCATGATGAATGTCAGTCTAAAAGCCACATGGATTCTGATGTGACTGTTGATTTGGGCCACATATGAAAGGCGACGTCCCCGTCACGCTGTATAATAATAATAATAATAATAATATAATGCTGTATTAAGTGGCACAAAGTAACCTGCAAACGGCAAGCCATCTTACTTCTTACTCGTTACTTCTGGATTATATCAACACCAAATAAGCAAATAAACAGAAGTATTGATGTAGGTGTATTCTATAAGACAACACAACAATGTGACCGTAGAAAAGAAAATGGAAACGGAAATAATGAAACATGCAAAGACCTTTAGCATCCACAGTGTATTTTTAAAGAAACTGTAATCCTGCAAATACATTTTCACAAACTGAAGCTGCTCTCAGGTCTGCAGCGTTTACACAGGAAGGTGATATATGCTGATTGTCAAGTGTTACGGGCCTGAGGTTGTTTCATTCTGTGGACACCTCAAGGCTTCAGATTATTTACTGTATGACTGCCAGAAGAGCTCGTCCGTAGAGGAGAAAGAAGCACACGACACAACTTTGAACGTTTTTGAACTCATTTATGTTTCAGTGAGTGGATATTTTCTTAGAATCAAAGGAAAACTCTGACTTTAATATTTATGTGTTGGAATATTAAAGCTTAAAGTAAGCTGTGTCATCGGTTCTGCTAAGACTCTAACAAACACACACGAGTGATCTGCTTCAGCAGCTCCGTCTCTTTACTTACCTCCATTTTAAAGATTAAACTCAACTTTTAAACTTTTATTTCCCCATTGAGGTCGTCTAAGCCTTGTCCAGCTCTGTGAAGCAAAATTAGTTCAGTTAAACAAACGTATATATGGGAAGGCTAATACAAATATTATGTAGACTTCATATCTTATAATGTATGTTTTGGGCGGACAGAATTTAATCCCTGACATATACTGCTTATATACTCAAAATGAATCCTGTCAGAAGTTGAATTTGTCAATAATTTTATTTAAATAAAGTGAAAAAAAGAGATTTCCCTGTTTCCTGGTTCTGTAAGTCCTGGTTAAATTCACTCACTCTCTCTCCCAGAGGATCCTGTCGACCTCTCCTGCCAAACCACCAAATAAAAGCAAAAATATTAACCAAAATAAGCTTTAGAAATATATGCAGTGAGGTATGCCCTTTTTAAATGTGTCCTCTAGTCATTTACACTTGCATAAAGTTGAAGGAAGTCGGAGGATCAAAGCAGCAGGGACCGAAATATCCTGACTTTAAATCTCCAGCTTGGGTCAAACTCCAAAGCTCCGGTTCCTACAGTTCCCTGCCTGCATAAAGGGCCAATATAAATCATCAAGCAAAGTTACTCTAGAGGAGTCCCAGAATAGAATACATTCCCTTTAATAGTTTCTTTTGTCAAACTCTTACCATAAGCAGGCTGCAGCTATAAAGTCAGTTAATAACGGCAGCAGACATCTGAAGCAGAAACAGACACTATAAAGTAATGTGTCTGTTGTGTCCTCAGTATTTCAAACAGTGACCCTGAGCACTGGGTCAGTTCTAACAAAAGGATGAGTTGTTGTTGTGTGTTGTTAGTCTCCCCCCTCCTCGCCCCTGGTTGGTCCCACCCAGCACCCATCAATCAGCTTTCATCTCTTACTGATGTAACCAGCACCCATAAAGCCTTTAAAGACCCTTTACGCTCTGCGACTTTGGGCTCTGTGAGATGAAAGGTGACAATCGTGAGAGAAATGTTGAGAAATCTTTGAATGTTGATCCGGGACAGAGCTCCTTGATCTGACTGTGAGATGTGTCCATCAGACTACGAACCCAGAAATCAGAATATGACATTAAATGACACATTTGGGTGAAAAAACACAAATTAAAATGTGTTTTTGTTAAATAACCTTTCAAATACAATTATATGTATTTGAACGCTCGTATTTTTTCACTTTTACATCTGACATTTTGCACTATACTCCGTGTGTGCAAATGGATGACACAAGCTGATGTTTCTGCTCTCGTATGCTTTGGTTGCATTCAGTGGCGGACTCAGGCTGTTTGAGGGTCATAGAGCAGGACTACACAATTTGAAAATAGTACTGAAATCACAATATGGCCAAATACAATATGCAAATCACAATAGCTGCAACGTTTTAATGGAGGTAAAACAAACAGCATTTTAATGAAGTGTTGTAGAGCTAAACCTTCTCCAGATTTAAGAAAGCATGTTTGTTTGATACAGACCCCAAAAATACATTTTATTTTTTACATTTCTTTTTTTTTGTTTTTTTGTGAAAATTTGTGATGAAAAAAGAAATAGAATTCCGACATTAATCATGAATCATATTGTAGTCGCAATATCTATCAGAAGAATCGCAATATGATGTTTTTACCATATTGTGCAGCCCAATCCTCACTTTGTCATGTTTTCTCCACTGGAAGGGAACCCTAGAAAGATTACTGTGTTTTATCTATCAACCAAGAAGGTATTCCCTGGCATTTTTTCAAACAGACAGATGGGCAATCATCGTACATTCTTTATTCATTCATCTTACACTGTGAAACGACATGCACATCTTCTTGCTTCCTGCACACACACAGGACATGTAATATATTTCCCAAAGTCAACAAAAGCTTCAAGCGTGAACACTGACTGATAATGTGGACTTTTTAACATTTAATGTATCCTGCTTTTTTTTAACTTGATTTTGTGCAAATGTTAAAATAAATTCATAGATTTGCTCATTGGACTGTTCATTCCTGTCTGTCACTGTATGGGATCTATAAACTGAGGGCAGAATGTAAGAGAGAGAGAGAGAGAGAGAGTCAGTAACAGGATTAAATAACTCAACCTGCTCTTCCACACCACCACTTTACACTGACAGTACAATCCTAAGTTAACACTTTTTATTGTATTATATGTATTCGTGTCCAGGCTCCCTGCAGGGAGTGTATCAGCGGCGTCTCTACAAGGAGCTGATGAGGAACTACAACCCGTTAGAGCGACCAGTCAACAACGACTCCAACAGTCTGACCGTCCACTTCAGCTTCAGCCTGCTGCAGATCATGGACGTGGTAAGAACACACACACACACACACACACATGCTATCCACGTAGTGGTTGTAAGTGTTCAATAAATCTTTGATTTGATTAGGCAAATGATCTTCCTCCTGCTGGCAACTGTGTCATCATGCACTCTGGAGCAAATCGGCCAAAAGAAACCAGAAAATGGATTCTGGGGGAGAACCTGAGTCATCACATATTTTGTAATATCTGCGTGTAATATCTGCGTGTCCACATAGGTTTCAGGTTATACAAAAGTCACTGCCACTAGATGTCGCACTAGAGCACTATGGCCAACCAGACTTTGTTGACAAAACCAGTAATTTTACCTCGCAGATCATCGTAACTTCATTCAGCGTGAACAGAAAGAAAATAAAACTGAATGAAAGTCACCAACTCTGGTTTGGTGGCACCATGACTCCGCTGTATCTTTACACACAGAGGAGCTGTTTGCTGCTGTGTTCGTGTTTTAAATCTCACATATAACCTTTCAAAAAAAAATAAACTGCTAAGGATCAGATTGTTACTCTAATTAGCCGCTGCAGGATTGACACTCATTAATGACTACAGTGATGAACTTCCCCATTATGTAGTCAAAAAGTGTACACACGCACACACACACACACAGGATGAACTAAATGAAGACAACTCATTCATTTCTAACTCACGCATCTTACACCCATTATGACAAACACTGACTCTGCCTCCTGCAGATTCTGACAGCAGGAGACAACTTTCATCTCTACTATCACACACACACACACACACACACATCATTAGAGAGCTCAGAGTCCTGGCTGCAGCACTTTTTACTCTCTCTTGTTCTGAGTTTCTTGTTTGGTTCTATAAAAACAGAAACTGACACACTGTACGCTGTGCTGCTGATGCACTGAAGCCTCAGTATGCCCCTGCCTCACTGCAGGAGAGCAGGTCAGCTTTACTCCTCTCATTTGCCCCTCCACAGCATGTAACAACACACACACACACACACACAGCTGGTGGCTGCAGAGACTCCTATGTAGAAGAATTCGATGTGAAAAAGCCGCTGCCACAGCTGGATGTCAAACCTTTAATACTTCATGAGTCTTGACTGATTTTTTAAAACCTCTCAAATACTGAAAAGTGACAGTGAAAGCTTCTTAAAGGGGTGGCTCACTCAAAAAGACATATTTATACCTCTTGTGGCATTGAGTAAATACTTTTATTTTGTATTCACCCGTGTGTGGAGAGTTTTTTCTCCCAGATAAAATAGAGGTAAACTTTAGATTTAGCTGATTGCGCCCACAGCGTTCTGAACAATAAACATAAAATACATTAATTAGTTAAAGAGCTCATTAAAGACTCTCATTGATCCAGAACACAGAATAAGCATAATATATTTTGCGGGGGCTTCTCGATCAATAGCAGTGACTCAGCCTGAACTTGGCTCAAGCTTTTACAAACTTTACTTTACTTACCTATTACATCATTTCATCATTACTCTTAAAGAGGAACTCTGCCCTAAAGCGTGTTTCCTGAGCTGCAAACTGAATTATATGACTGTACTGTGATAAAATATTTAAATTCTGCTCTTAAAATTGACATCAAGTTATGAAAATCTGCATTTTGTGGGTTACAAATGAGTCCACGGTTTCATTCTATAAAATAAACAGTGTTAACGTCCTTTTGTCAGAGGAGGGCTGCTGTTACGTGAATCATGCAAAGCTCTTCTAGAGGACTCCCAGACTGGGTCCTGTTTAAAGTCCCGATGAAACAGGAGCAGCAGCAGAGAGCTGTCTGCTTCCTGTATTTACATTTTCCTGTGAAAACAGGAAGCTAGATATTGATTGGCATTAACAGCAGCTAATAGCGCTAAGTATGTGTTTCATCTCCACCACTATGCAGCAAGCACTATGAGCTAGCATCCCCATCTAGCTTCCGGGACCGAACAGAAACCCTGAGCCCAAACGTTGCCAGTCCGACAGGGAGTCCAGTAGTGAGGTGGTTTTCTTGCCGGGTTTGGCTCCTGGCATCCCGGGGCTGAGTCAGTTAGCTTAGTTGCACGGCTGTCGCAAACTATTCTAAATCAAACTTCACAACTTTTCTGCTCCACTTTTCAGCAGCGCCGTCTAATTATGACCCAAGATGAATCCAAAAGTTATATTCACATAAAAATTCTTCACGTAGAGGTTTTAAATTAATCTTTGTTACTCATTACACACCCCCGACCACACATCTCATACTTTTTCAGTTTAATCACTGCAGTCATCATCGCGATATTCATGGGCTAGATTTACAATTAATTTCACTCCGTTTATAGTGTCTTATTTCCAACATGTGACACATTCGGTCATTCCTAATTCCTCAACTTGATTAATTTGGATAAGTTTTGAAAAGACTCACAGTGCTAGAATCCTCATTCATTACTTATTAATATCTGATAATTACACAGATTCAGATTCAGTAGAGAAGCTCTCAGAGAGTTTGGATAAGATTGTTTTATTTTCTGATCTCAGGTGAATCTTGTCCCGCAGATTCACGTGGCACATACAGATTCTCCTCCTGCTATACGATTTATTATTATATAAGTCTGCATCTGTCTGCAGGCTTTGTTAAAGGAGCTGTTGAAAGCCTTTCCTCAGGGGAGTTCCCTCCAAACTCAATTTCATGCTCAACGCAAATGAGTTCCCACATATTAAAGCAACCAGACTGAGGAGGGACGTCCCAGCGCCGGAGGTAGCCAAACATATCCAAACCAGGGAGATTTGATCTTATCACAGTAAATAAATTAAAAAAAATTGGGTGCAAAGAAAATAAAAAGGGCGCCAGCTGTATGGTGGGGGATCCACACGCACTGATTTATGTCTCTATGTAGGGATGAGGGTCGAAGGATGTGGCGTTTATGCTCCCGAGTGCCTTCTCTCACGGTGAAAATGTCAACAATGAAGAATAAAAACTGAAATCTTGACACTCAGAATAGGACGGATGTGCAGCCGAGCAGTTCATAACAGGATCCAACAGAGTCAATAAGTCATTGTACTGTTGATCATCCTCATGGCGGTTTGGATTGATGGTGTTTGCGTATTTCATGTTGAAGCAGTGCTCTCACTGGGCTGTGATGTTGATTAGTTACCTGCTGGAAACCTGGTGCTGATATAAGATGCTCTCACCCTGCACAGAAATGATGCAATAAATCATTTTCCAGCTGATGTTGTCGGCAATATGCAGGAATGTTTGATCAAAGTCCCGAAGGCAGCAGGAGCCTGAATGTGTTTGTAAAAGTTTATTGTCCAGAGCAGCAGCGGAGGGAGGAAACCTCAACCACACCTGGGAAACGCAGACCGGAGCGGCCAGCCGGGAAAGAAAACCTACTGGTCCGGATGTAAAACTCTAGGCAACGAGGCAAAACAGCAGCAGCTGTCAAACTGTGCTGAGCAGATACGACCCAGACAGCACATGTACGTCGACCCGATGTTGACCCAATGTTTATCACCGAGACGTCGTGTGCAAAGCGTTTGCTAATTGGCAAAACTTTGCAGAGACACTGGCATTTGGTGATCAAAGCTGCTCTACAGCCTCTGCTACGACCTTTATTCATTAAGGTCAGATATTCAGACGGTATATTTAAACATCAAATTCAGAGGAAACTTTGTGATTGACTACTAAAACATAGCGACCTGGACCTTTAATGTGGGTGGCATTAATATTAGTATGTCTGTCAGGGAAGTCTCACAGTTATGGGACAAATGCTACAGAAATACTTTATTTATTACTCTCGATAATTAACTTAATTAACATTTAATCAACAGGAAGTTTCATACAAACAGCATTATATAGTCGGCCACTTTAAAGCCAATTTATGAATAATAATTATTTGCTAATAAGTAATATAACTTATTTGTACACTACAAGTACAATTAAATAGCTCTGCAGGCGTCAAGAAAGAAATGGCTGCATCAAAACAGTTTAAAGCTTTAAGGTCACAAAGGCAGCAGGAGCGTGAATGTATTTGTAAAGCTTATTGTCCACAGCAGCAGCGGAGGGAAGGAACCTCAACTTCACCTGGGAGACGCAGCCAGCTGGAAGGAAAACCTACTGGTTTGGATATAAAACTCGGAGGCAACGAGGCAAAACAGCAGCAGCTGTGAAACTGTGCTGAGCAGCTGAGATGATACAAGCTGATAAGTGCCACCACTCACAGCTCACAGCCTCCCGGCACTGAGGGGGATGATCTGGGTGTTTAAAGCCACAATGAACAGAAGAAAAAACACTTTTTATGAGATAATGTCCTACCGTGCAGCTGCTGCTTCACAGCACATGCCAGAAACCTTGTAGATTGTGTTCATAAAAATCCTGTTAGTTCCCTGTTGACCTCATCCTGTGGTACACTCTTCTTCCTCAAGAGAGTCCTTTTCTAAACAAAGTGGCAGATTTTAATGAAGCCTGAAATGATTACACTTCAGATTTTTGTCCACATGAGCACCCTTACTTCTTATAGAGTTATGTTGTTATATTCAACAGTATTAATAACAGGAGAGAACAGCTGATAAACTGATTAATGAACCCAAACAGTGAACCCAATAAATGCAGGGAGTTTGTGTAACACCTGAGATTTGGATGAATTCTGAGCAGATTATTTCCCATGAATATTGATCAGTGATGAGTTTTGCTGATATCTTTAGGAACTTTTTATTCAATTCTGTCTTTGTTATGTATTTTTATTTATTATTTTATTATATTTTATTGTTATTATTAATAAGGTTCTTTTTTGACAAATTCAGTGTTTTCTCCTCCCTCACACATAGCTGTTGTTCTATTATCACTTAAACTTTAAAAAATAACAAACACAATTTTATTATGTTTTTTTGGCCAGATGGAGTCAAAATAAACTGCTTAACTAAAAACCAGTAACATATTATATATACATAGGAAGAAGATACATGAGGATCTGACACATTAGTGAGTAGATTCATTCACTGCTGAACTAACTGAAGGTCAGTAGTCTATTAAAAACATTGGTTTACCTTTAATGTCCCTCCTCCCTCCATATTCGAATTCCCTCTGTACGCTCAGCGACCTGAGAATGTATTAACAGGCCGGACATTAATCACACTGACGTTATTCATATTCATTCGGCTCTCTGCTGGAACGCTGCCCCGGTTAAGATTAATTCAGAAGGCTGAAGGAAACAGCAGAGAGTGGACAGACTTTCAAACACGACTGCAGCAGAGGATCCTGATTGTTTGCTTGTTTTTCTGTTTGCAGGATGAGAAGAACCAGGTGCTGACCACCAACATCTGGCTGCAGCTGGTGAGTCTTGAGTTGAAGAATCATCAGAACTCTCGCCCCTAAAACCAGTTCCTTTATTCCCTTAGAGATTATAGTTTCAGTTTGATCTACATTCAGATGGAGGAAGCTCTTCGTCTTTGCTTTTGTTCTTATCCGTATTCTTCAGCTAAAAAACTTAAACTTTTATCTGTGAACATCCTGAAGCAGCTAGCAGAGGGCAGTCAGGACACTGCAGGTACCTTTGTTTTCAGGAAGTGCATTTCCATATTCATTGTTTCCTGTCGGAGGTTAAAAGGAACTTTGGTAGCACTTATGCCATATTGCTTTGTCATGTCATGACGCTGTGATTCTGATCGGACCCTAGAACATTCTAATAAATACATCCATGAACCTTCACACTGTATCACTAAAAGTTAAAAAGATTCATTGACGGGTGAATGAGAAAGACAAAATATTGGATTTAGATTTGTCGCACTGTTCTCCTGGACTGCAATTGAAACCCGTTACAGATGGCTCTATTTGTGCTGTTCAGGCCACTGGGGACGGTGTGTAAACTGACTCTGGGGGGAAAGAAACCAAGTAAACATTGATAATAAATGGAAGCCTGCAGCCACATCATCCCATCCTTCTTTCAGTTCGGCTTCCAGAGAGACTCTGGAGGAATCGCACAACTCCAGCTCTGCTACTTGACCCAGATAAGTTTGCTGTGATGGAGAAAAGCTGGATCCAGCAGGCAGCGATCAGAGCGCCAACTTCTTTTTCTGTTTCCACAAATACTTCATCTGTCGTTCTGCTGCTCGCTCCGTCAGAGTCGTCGGCTCGACACCTGACACCTCCTGCACTTCGCTGCTTTTACACCTTACTGATATCAACTCCTGCTCCGTCTTTGTTCATTTTAACTTCGTCTCAGACTGTAAAAGGCTGCTTCTCTTCACCTTTTGTCAGGCAGGACTGATTGTGGTGTGAATGTCAGAGCTAATGGAGAGCGTAGGAATTCATTAAGAGAGCCTCCTAAACCCATTTCATGCAGCTGTCCAAATTTAATTAGGTTTCATATCGGGTCCTGTGGAATGTGTGTTTGTAAAGTGGTGATGCACTAATCCAACCTAATCTGCTCCTCTCAGATGGAAAGGTTGGTTCTTTCCCGGAGCCTCTGCATTTCCTCTCCACAGCACCCTCCCAGGACCAACTAGTCTTTTAGCTTAATTTAATTTGGCGTTCGCCTCTCCTCCACCTCCTCCTCCTCCGCCGCTGCTGCTGGAGTCATTGTGTTTTTGTGAAGGGGATGAATGTCTGTAAGCAAAAGGAAACATTGCTGCACCGGGAGCTGTGTGGGTTTTTAATGTCAGAGTGTTATTGCAGCTTTTGGAAGTTTTTCTTCTCGCAAACTAGAAAACTCAGAGAATAAAGACAGAATCAATGTCGATATTTTGGAGCAGATTTCTACCTTAAGGGGCTCATGAGGAGCTTGTTTTTATAATGTTTAAATTGTTTTGTTGCATATTCTTTTTATTTACAAGCTGTTGATGCCCAGACTCACAAACATGAGACACAGTATTTTAATAATTCATAATAGATTTAACAAGGTCATCCCAACAGGAGGTCCATATATGGTGACCATATTTTCAAACCTCCAAACTGAAAATCTTAATTATAAGGCACTCAGTGTATGTGCACCATGTCTGTTTAAATGAAGATGGGGGACAATTAAAGACACATGGCATGGTGACACTCAACATACAAAACATAATTCAATCCCAATATTTAATAGTTTTTTTTTTCAGACACAGAAACTAATTTTCAAAATAAAATAACCAACATCAGGTCGGCCAGATGCTCTGAAGACGCTCTCAGTGGGATTTGAAGATATATGGCACACGGAGGCAAACCGTGTCGCAGAAGCGATCCCGACAGTATTTCGACATAACTGATAGCATGACAGCTAACTGTTAGCATTCTGTCAGAAAGGAAGAGCCTATACTTAGCAAGAGCCTTGACAACGACACACTGATTGATTGACACACATTCAAAGTTGGGTTAGGTAATAACAAGTGGGACAGAGCAAGAAAAAGAAATAATCCTGTTTCCATTCTTTAGTTATTAGTCGGATTGCAACACACACATTTGTCTGGCATTACCTTTAATATTACCAAAGTCATTCAAACTTTACATTTTTAAAAAGGTGACAGCACTGGTAGGTAGAACTGCTTCACACCAACAGTTTTAGCTCCTACAGTGTCTCTGAGAAGCCAAATTCTTACCATGTTTAGTCTTGTTACAAAAGAAGATTTGAAGATCCAAAAATAACCGATAACTCTGTAAAGATAATCCTTTTAGAAAATACAGGCCGAAAAATTAATGTACCACAGCTCAAAATGGATCTAATGATGCAGTTTGATCTAAAAGCGTCTCCACTCTGAACTATTTAAATAATCTGTTTAACAGCACTGCTGATGATGGACCAGTTTGTGAACTACTGAGATGTCTTGAATTTTGTTTTAGTATTTTTCTTCCTCTTTGAATCTTTTTCAACGTCACCTTATTGCATCAGTTTCCTTTATAGTGTGCATCTTTCTGATTCTTTGAACCTTTTAGACAAGGGAGTGCAGAGATCCTCACCTGTTCATTAAAAATGCATAAATGCTTGTTAGGAGGCTTTTCATCTTGCTCCTGATATATGGATTACTTCTCTTTGTGTTTTAACTGGAAAGTTATGATGCAACATCATGCTGTATGGAAGAAGACTGAAACTAGAGACTGAGATCAGAAACTCATCAGGAAACTGTTTACTGAGCTCATAAATCAACTGAGAAGTCGACTCATTTCTCCATAAGACTGAATGGTCTCAGTTTATATTGCAGCCAATGGAGCTGCCCCCTACTGGCCTTTACATAGAATGCAGGTTTTAGACATTAAACACATCCAGAAGATCTGTCCATTATATAAACTGTCACTGTCAATGATGGCAGTGTAACAGTGCACCATCATTGTCTGTGGCAGGTTCTTCCTCAAAGCTGGTGACAAAGATGAAAGTAATACTACTGAATTAAAAAATATATTTTATGGCTCTTTATCTCACTTTAAAGATTGTGAGAAACTTGAAACATCACACTCAAAACATTTCCTAGAAGTTTGAAAGTCATCAGATGTGTTTGGCTTATCTAACGTAAAGTCCAGAGTCTCCTCTTGGGAAAACATTTCAGCTCTGTGACAGGAAGTAAACAAGACTGTGAGAGATGTGTGCGACCTTCAGCCTTCGCAGCCTCAAACCATCAACACAGACCAAAGAGCTCAGAGAGGCTGGTGACAAGGACCGAGCCGGCCACGAGAGCTGTGCATGCAAATCAGACGTCAACACCGTCCCGATGTTCCTTGGCAGCACACTCCTCTCTCTCACAGCTGCCTAAAAACACACTGAGCTAGCTAACAATGGCTGTTACGTAAGATCCATCAGTGTAATCTAGATTTCACCAGCTGAAATATGGAGGTCAAGCAGAGATGAGCTGCAGCTTATCAGCCGGTTTCAGACGAGACATATACAACTCATCACTTGTGGACATTTTTACTATTGTTGGACCTAATTTCTACTTTTTAGTTTCCCAAAAGATAAACTGAATTGTAGAAATGTTGAAATGATCCCTCACTTCAGCCAATTAGCTGATTACACCATGTGGATGTGAGGGGAACACGGTTTGGGTCAGAAAATCAATCCTTATTTATTGATTTGTTTATTGTTTTATCAGGTTATTTAAATCAAGCAAAAAGGAACATTTTACTTGTTCCATTAATTTCAAGGGGAATCCAAATCCTACAGTATACAAATCTTCTGACTGAGTTACTTGTTTTTTTATGTAGGTCATATAGTCATCAGTATTAAACTGTTAAACTGTGAGACTGTTTCATAACCAAACAGGGACAGTGCACGTTTATAACCATTATTGCTGTAAATGCACCAGAATTAGCCAAAAGTCTCTAGACAGATGTTACAAAGTATAAAAAAGTGTTTAAATTCTTTATAAGTGTTCAGAGCAATGATAAAGACGATAATATTAATGTAAGTTAATATAAAATACAAAGAATTATCATACTACATTATTGGCCAGGTGCTAATTAAAACACTAAACACAGAAGTAAACTACATATTACATGGACTGCTATCCATCATTAATTTATAAATTATCCATAAATTAAAAACACTGTTGAACAATAAAAGTAATGTTGCAATGAAAGTTTGTAGTTGCTTGTGTTGTTCTTAATTATCTAATAAAAACACATAAGTCCAAACTAGGGAGTAGTGATAAAATATTTAATATTTAATTTTTCTCATTATAAGTACAACATTGTCTGTATTCGTATCTGTATTCAAAACGGGTGGTGCTTCAACCGGAAGTTGTTAATGTAAGCTTGAAATTTAGGTTTCTTTTTTTTTTTTTAATAAATGTTGCTATATTTACAAATACCAATATTGAGACATTTTTACTAACAGTCAGTTAATGATTTTCTTTTCTTTTTATGTGTTGGTAGTGATATATTTTTAGCAGAGGCTAAAACAAGTTGGGTTAGTGTGTACATTAACATCTGTGTGTTTTCAGTATTGGACAGATTTCTACCTGCAGTGGAACATTTCCGACTATCCAGGTGTGACTAACGTCAGATTCCCCGACAGCCAGATCTGGAGGCCCGACATCCTGCTGTACAACAGGTACATGAATGAACCCCGGAGACGCTCGCTTTGTGAATCTGAACTGTGTGTTCTCACATTGTTTGATCAGGGCTGGGTTAAAGGCCACATGGAACCATAAGCAGAGAGCTGTTTGCTTCCTCATAATTACATATTTCCTGTAAAAACAGGCCAGCCTGGGAGGGACTTGAGGTAGCTGATAGCTCTGAATGTGTGTTTTATCCCCGCATCAAGCAGATGACATCTTAAGCCTGCTTGCTGCCTATATGTTGAGGCTAGCTAAGACTGGTTCTAGGGTTGCACAATATGGTGAAAATCATCATATTTAAGTCATGATGATGTTAATATTATACAAAACAAATACTTAATTTAGATTTATTCTTAAATCTGGAGAACAGAATTTGTAGGACTATAACAATACTTCATTCTAATGCTGTTTTGTCAAACATTTTACTTTTGTATATAGCACTTCATTTGTCGTATTGCAATTTAGATAATTTTGATGAATTGTGCAGCCCTAATTAATTCATGAGATAGCACGATATAAGGCAGTATTGCATACATAAAGCAAGATATGTAAAAAAGTAATAAAACTTTGAATTATACAGTAATTTAATAGCAATTTATATATAATTTAAATATAATTTATAATTGCATTGTAAAGATAAGGAGGAACTGTTTAGATCTGGCTCTACAGGGTCTTCTTTAAATGGGAAATGTCAGACAAGAGACGGAACAACAGGATCAATTTGTCTTTGGCAGATTGAGGATGTTGAAAGTCATGGTGAGACGCCCTGAACAAGGCCAAAGACAACTCACTCTGTTCACGGTCTTATTTTCTTCCCTCAGTTCTGATTCAGTAAACAAGCTAATTCATCTAATTCCCTAGTTATCAGCACTAAAGATAGGTCCTCTCCCTGTCAGGATTAATACCTCACTGTTAACACATACATCAGAGCTGCTGGCTGGGGGAGGCTCTCTGCTGGATGCTTACAAGCGTCTCAGCTCATTAACCGAGCAGCGTTCAGGAGTAAAGTTTGATCCTGGTGGGAGGAAGGAGGAGAGGCGGGGAGTACTGTCTGAGGGAATATTGAACTGGCTGGCTTTAATGAGAGGGGGCAAATGAACAGGACCAGAAACTTTGAATTATTATTGGGTACTGGGTCAACTTTTACTACAAACTTAGTGAATTTTCTTCTTCTGGATGATAATTGTTTTTTAATATACTGAAGGTAGGCCACACAAAGAAACCCTGATGTCTCCAGTTTTTCCGAGAGGATCCTGAAGCATTCTTGTATAGCCTGACCAATACTGGATTTTTGAGGCTGGTACAGATATTTGTGGTAAAACAGAGCATTACGACACCGTGGTACAACATCTGCCTCAATCCACCTGTCAAGCTCCATCTTAATTTAACTTACGTAAAAGACCCCGAGATACTTCAGCTCCCAACCCAAAATGAGAAATCCACCAGAGGCGGAGGCAGAGCGGGTCGTCCCCTAATCGGAAGGTTGTTGGTTCGATCCCCAGCTCCTGGTGTCACATGTCGAAGTATCCTTGAGCAAGATACTGAACCCAGAATTGCTCCCGATGCCATGCATTGGTGTGTGAATGTGTATGAATGCATCAGTTTCTGTTCAATGGGCTTTGCCATCACTGAGTGAATGTGTGTGAAAGGGCGAATGTGGCACGTAGTGTAAAAGCGCTTTGAGTGGTCGGAAGACTAGAAAGGTGCTATACAAGTACAGGTCCATTTACCATTTACCATTTTCCAGCATAGTTCAAGCATTGTCTGATGAACAGAATCACATCATCTGCAAAAAAAAAGTTTTCAGCTCCCCCTGCTGCACCCTGAGATTCTCACACTGCTTCTTTTCCTCAATATGCAGCCCGTTCTCATTCCTGCATCCTGGAGTATACATCCTTAACAATGTCTAACCACTGTCTTGTACTTGGAGTTTGATGGTTCAGGTTAGAAATATGACGATGTTACAGGCTGTAGATAATGGTACAACCTTGAGTGTGATCAGCTGTGGCCCAATGAAACTATGATTTAATTGACACTCTGCGACCTTCTGTGCCACTGACACTGACTGTTAATATCTCCCCATAGTGCTGATGAAAGGTTCGATGCCTCTTTCCACACCAACATCCTGGTCAACTCCACTGGTTACTGCCAGTACCTGCCACCAGGTAATATTACAGGGGGTAACTGTATCTGTATCACTGAATTTCTTTAGTAATTAGTTACACTACTAGTTCCTGGGAAAAGTAATGTTATTACAGTAATGCCTTATTGCCAAACACTGTATAATATTAAAAACATCATACTATCAATATGCACATATAATACTATCAAAACACTACAAAATCCTGTATAAATATTTTTGAAATGTAATATAAGTTTAACATTTCCTGCAATATTTAGTTTCAATATGAGCCTGCTGGGTAGTCACATTCATGAACGTAGTACATGCATACATCCATGATTATTTAAAAGCTAAAATATGATGGTAAGATGGTAAAATTAATTGTTCAAAAAGAATGCAAACTCGGCTCCAAACAGGAAATATAGGGAAGAGAAGTGTCGATGAGGAGGACCCCTTTTACACCAAACTAGCTCTGGGTCTTTAAGCGGTTAATTCAGGATTCAACAACAGTCAACGATGCCTCTTGTGTGAACTGTCTGTAGCTGAATAGGTTTGGCTGTACTTTACTGTATTTTAACATCGGCCATAAAGGTGGTACCTGGAGAGCCTGATACGATGACCAAACCAGAGCTGGTGTTTGCTGGAAAAGTGGATAGACTAACAAAGACAGTTTTAGTGACTTTTATTTGGTTTCATTTATGAGGTAAAATTACTGTTTAAGTCTATGGAGTCTGGTAGAGAGCGATATTATGGCCTTTGCATCCCTTTCTCACACACACACACACACACACACACACATATATATATATATATATA
>JAGRRF010011196.1:1014368-1025303 GCA_019097615.1 Morone chrysops
AGACCATTGTCAGAAGCAATCAAAAGGTCATTACTAACTTTAACCAGAGCTGTCTCTGTGCAAACTTTGCTACATTTTCTTTCTTTTGATGCGGGTTTCAGACGCCACAGAGGAGTCATAGCTTGAAAAGCTCCAGTGCCGACATAGAGAGTCTGACAGCAGCTGCTCATGGCTGGTTAGCTCTGTTAGCTCTGTTAGCTCTGACTACCAGCAGCTGTAATCCTGCTACTCTAAGCGGTCACACTCCAGGCCATGCCCCTTATAATGGTTCCCCCTTCTGCTCTCTGCGAGCACAATTTGGAGGGTTTATTTACACTTCACGGAAGCAACTTTGTGACTGAAAGGTTGACCTGTCAGGAACAATTCAAGCAGAGACAGTTGGGCAGCGACGGGGACTGCAGTGCAGAGAGGAACAGAACTACAAATTCAAAAGAAAATCACAGAAATGGATAAAAATAAGTTGATTGTGAGAGACAGACGTTATGATTAGTTTTCAGATCCACTGTCGGCTGCTGGGAAGCTAAATGAGACAGATTTGTCCTTTCAGCCTCACAGCTTCACCTTCACGGCTCAACAGACATCCCTCCTCTTCCTCAGCGGGAAACATTCACATTCATGACACACGTCAGAGCAGGGCCGTCACCTCCCCACCTAACCCTGGCACACACACACTCAAAGCAAAGTAAAGCTAAGCTGAGGTAACAGCTCTGACCTTCAAAATAAATTCCATTTTAATGGAATTTCTCTTGTTCAGACTCCCACAGGGGTGTGTGTGTGTGTGTGTGTGTGTGTGTGTGTGTGTGTGAGACAGAGACCGCAGTATACTGCAATTAAACTCCATCTTAAAATACGTAAATGGGAACATTAACATCCAATCAGCTGTCAAAGTGAAGCTCCTTCAGAGCTCGTTAAGGACCTGCTGCTCCTTAAAGCTGACTCAGCAGAATGTGGGAACCATATTGCAGACAGTGTACCAATGAAGGATGTCACGCAAACCGACACTTCGGTACCAAGTTGATAGGAAAACTCATTTCTGATATTATTTTCATAAGAAATAACATACTAAAAATTCATGCATGCCCATTTTATGCAAACATATTAATAATAGTAATCCACACAAAAGATGTAAATTTCATTCAGGTGACTCAGGTAAAGGCTGCACTGAAGTAAACACTGCAGGACTGCAGCCAACTTTGTTTATTAGTTATTTAGTATAATATACTTTATATTTAAAATAGGCTATATTAAACGTAAAACACCCCCTCAATGTACACTTCTATAAAACCAACGTCTCTACAGATTGTGACCTGCTACTCTGACACTAGAGAATTAGCCTCTCTGAGCTGCTAGCTAATGTTATAACAAAAGTAGGACACAGAAACTTTTACAACAGGCCATGAATGTGCTTCTAGTGACTCTGTATCATACTCAATACTTAATGGGGCAAAAAAACTTTTTTATTGTGGTATCGAGAGTCATGGAATTTCACTGGTAACGGTATCGCGGTATGGACAACTAAATTTCTGGTTTTGTGACAGCCCTAGTAGCAACAGGAGGTGGAAGAAGAGGAATGACTGACCCATCGTGGCATGTGTCCTCCGTCGGGGTCGTGGTGATGATACTGCAGAACCAGAACTGTAGCAATGACCGACAGACCCACGATCACCATGGTGGTTGCAAAGTACTGAGCTGAAACACAAGGTGTTATTATTATTATATCATTACACACCTTCCCATCATCAAGTATATCTCGCACCACAGATGTAACAAGAAAAGACAAGAGAGGAGAGGAGACACTGTTTAAATTTTAAGTTAACTTTGCACAGAAAAAGCTGGTAGAAAGAGAAACCAAGAAGGTACTTCTTACTTGCATACATTGAATATATTTTAGAACTTGCTCTTTTACTGAATGTGGTTGTCTTTTCAACATAGATTAGTCTAGCATATAGCATATCTAAGTACAGGAAAGAAGGAAGTTGGCCGAAGCTTGCTAAACCTTTATTGGAGCACAGAGATTTAACGGACTTGAAGAAGAGTTTTCTGTGATTATGTTGTCAATGATTAACAAGCAAAGATTGATTTATTACACGGTTCTTTATTACTTTAATTCCACTTTTTCCTCACAATGACGACAAAGATAACTGAGGTGATGGAGGGATGACGGACAAGAAGTATGATAAAGTGCTGAAGATCTAAGTGAGGGTCTCACCGATGAGAGGAACAGAGTCAGATGTCGCTGGCATAATTTCAGCTACGAGCAGCATGAAGACAGTTAGAGAGAGCAACACTGTGATACCTGCAGAGAGGAAAAGGGATTGTTTATAATTAAAACAGGAAGCAGTGGTGGCAGAGTGGTTTGCTTCCTTGCGTTCATGTGTTTCGTGTAAAAACAGTCAGCTAGGATGGGACTTGTTACATACATTGCTATGCAGCTAGTGCTGTGAGCTAGCATCAGCATTTACCTTCCAGTGAACACAGCCAGACCCAGGGCCGAACACAATCTCCAAGACAGATCTGCCAGTCTGACAGGGATTCCAGTACAGAGGTGATTTTCTTGTCGGGTTTGGCTTCTGCCATCCTGGGGCTGAGTCAGTTAATTTAGCTGCACGGCTGACCGAGCTACCGGCAGTTAGTTATCAATCTGTCCATCAGGAAACTCTGTAAATGACCTAAGTACTTTAACGTTCTCCCTGTCAGTCTCGGAGGCTGTGTTCGATCCCGGCCCGACTTCTAAGCCTGGTTCTGTTGCCCGCTAACGGCAGATACAGTTAAGCAGCAATTAATTAGCAGTTACCTACACTAGCAAGTAGTTACAGCTATCTGACGTACAGTATGTGATAAACACACTTTATTTGGACTTCATGGAGACTTTGATTGATTGTTAGGTGATGGATGTCATAATATTATTGCTTCAAACTGATGCAAAGAAATTGATTTTTTGCTTTTTTGGGGGGGGGGCATAAATTCTTAAATTGTGTATTCACAGCTACTTACACTGCATTGAGAATGTAATACCATTAGCATAGAGAGCGCCAGTCAGCATCAATCAAGCTTCACACACACAGAGTCCTCACCCAGGGAGATCTTCTCTCCGGAGTCGGCGGGCAGCAGAAAGACGAGGAGTGCGAGGGTGGAGATGAGGACGCAGGGAATGAGGAGATTGAGTCCATAGTAGAGCGTCCTCCTCCTCATCACTACAGTGAAGGTGACATCGGGGTACGGTTCCTTACAGCAGTCGTAGAAGCGCTCGTTCCTCCGTCCAGGAACCTCTGCAGACAAAACAACAACTGTGGCTGACTTCCAGAGTCACAGGTAAACCTCTGACACACAGAGGTTGAGTAGAGCGAATGAAACTGCTGCTTTTATCATCTACATCTGTGAATTAAGGATTTATTTCCACCAAATCAGAGTTGGTGACTGTTGGAAAGACTATCAGAGACTGTTTTATTTTGTTTCGAATTGTGTTTTACACATGATCTGTTTAGAAATTGCAGGTTTTGTCATTGTGTTTCGGTCTGAGATGCCGGTGGTCTAATGTGACACCTAGTGGCAAGTAATTTTGCATATATAACCTTTACGACATAACGTCATAACTATGGTGTTGTTGCCACCTTGACAAATAATACCTGCTCTGTTTTACAAGCAATTCTCTTAAATAATTTCATCTTGTTATTACTACGTACCAAATTTTTCCCCTTTTTACAAGAAACGCTATGCCAGCATATTTTGTCAGATCACAAAACTATCTTGTTAGTTCCCAAAATCTGCTTTTTCAAACAAGAAACCTTTCTCGTTATAATAACTTTCATAAAACAAGAAAAGATCCCAATCACATTAATCAATCACATTTGCTTCTTATTTTGCTGTTTTCTCTGTGGTCTGTAGAATAAAATGACAGAAAGAGCAGTATAGTAGCCAGTCTGGTGGATTGATATTGTACCAGAAGATCAAAGACACATTTTAAACTATGCAGTGATTCATAAACCAGTAGCAATGTTTTTAAAATAAATTCTGGAACAGATTAGAAGCAGTGCAGAGATCAGAGGACTTGACTGATGTTCAGCTTTCTTAAACTTTAATGAGTCTTTAGTTGCAGCTGTTTGAGAGTTGGAGAAGTTAAAGAAGGAAAACCTACAGGGGAAAAGGGCTCTTTCTGCTATTTAAGTCCTATTAAAGGTGAATTAAGCCTCTGTGAGACAAGGTTTAATAAAAAAGTCAGAAAACTGACACTTGTTTGTAGAAGACCGATGATAAGTAACATTAAAAGATTTCTTGCTGTAGTCGCACGAGCTGCTCAACCTGCAGGAACGAGGCCATTTCATCTCAAATGGCTCAGAAACGTAATTTAATCCTCCACAGGAGAGGTATTTAAACATTTCGCAGGAAGTCAAATCCTCCCTGTTGTTGCTGGGAGGAGGCATGAAGCCGCCCGCTGAGGACGACTCACTGTAATGAGGCCTGCTCAGGTTTTATTACTGAATAATAATCTGTTGCTATAATGTGTGTGCCAGAGATTAATTAAACATCCAAAATGATTCAAATGAGCAAAGAAAAAAGACAGAATAACTATAATTCTCTATAATCACCTCTCTATTAGGGCTTTTCCATTGGCTAAGTCAAACCATGCTGTACTGGTTTTCCATTATCAGTTTAAAGTTTGTTGCGCTGAACGGATCATAAGATGGACCATTAGCCCTTTTCCGTACACATGCTGGTTTGAGTTGGCCCAGTTAGGCAGCAATTTGCATCTCCATTACAGCTAGGCCACCAGCCGCAGCGATGGTTAAGAGAGAGCTCAGATTCAATCAATAAGCAGTGAATCAAATAAATAAAACATTATTTTCAGATTTTTAGAAAATCAGTTACGTTCTAAAGCACAAATAAACACAATCCCCTTTCCTTCCTGCAGGATGTAGAGTTGTTACAAAGCCACTTAGGAAGCTCTGCTAATTCAGTGATATATGCATTTCATCTCCTGTAAATTCTTCACAGTAAAAGTCCCAGGTTATATATAAGCTTTTATTATGAAGCTGCAAACTCAGCAGTTCATCAGCGGTAACTTAAAACAACTCCTATACAGCTGAAAGCGAACAGGAAACAGTAGGGGTTTCAACTCGACATATAAAAGATGGATGTCTCTGCTTCCTCCCATTGTACAAAAATAAAGCCAAAATATCCCGGATACGACTGCTGCCATCTTTCGAATTCGGAATAGATTCTGTGCAGTCATGATCGGGATATTGAGGTCTCAGGGCTCAGCTGTCACTCATGATGGTAAAACCCCCTTTTTATATCTTCTGATCACTAATTAAAACCAAACAAACAAACATCAGCGTGATAAGAACAACCTAAAACATGGAGGCAGTGGGCTTTATGAGCTATACTGCAGTCAGCCACCAGGGGGGAAATAAAAGACCCACAAACTGAACATGGCGATCCAATGTACAGTGACTGCCGGTCTTGTGTTTCTCCTTAACTTCCACTTCTGGTAATTTTACTGATGAACTGGTGGTAAAAACTCCCTGCTTCTATTTTATCTGCCTGCATAAGAGTGCAGAATGCCTGGCTGCCTTTCATTTGCCCGTACATCGCTGCATTGCTCACTACATTGGTTTTAATCTCTGCTATAGGTGCTGGAGAGGAGGGGGTAGACGGGTAAATGGGAAACATGCTGCTGCGATTTTCAATTGAACGGCCCATTGGCTGAACAGTGTCTCCGGAGGAGGCTCGCTTTCATTCTCTGCTATCTTCTCCTTCCATTTCATACTCTCTTTCATCAGCCGGTACAAACAGAAGAGCTCCAGCTCCCCTGAGACCGAGGACGATGCTGCACTCATCATTAGTCTCCAACAGCAGCTCTGGCTCCGTCCTCTGCTGGACCTCTGATCTGCAGAGGCTTTTTAATCTGTGCTCTGTTATGCTGAACTATGTGTTGATTCACATCCACATCCTCAAACATCAATTATGTGCTGCAGATAAGTTGTTAAAGGTCCAGTGTGTAACAGGATCTATTGTCAGAAATGGATTATAATATTCATAGGCAAGTTTTCGCTTGTGTATAATCACCTGAAAATATGAATCGTGCTTTTGTTGCCTTAGAACAGGAGTCTCAAATCCAAATAGTCTTGGGGCCACTGCGGGTATTCACTTTAATGTTCACATACAACAAGAAAGGGCAATATTCTGAAAATAAGCTCTGCCTCCTACAATACGACTTTATCGTTAGTCGCTGTGAAGAGTCTCAGTCGACCCACATTTCATTAGCCGCAGGAAAAAAAAACACGTCAAACTCACCATCACCATGACCAAAGTATCAGAGGTTTGTTGCAACACGGACCTTTTCTCTTGTAACACAGGAAGTCTCTTACCCATGGTTAGCATTTCTGCTTATGCTAACCGTACTAGCTGCTATTAGGTAGTTAGCGGCCCTATTAGCTGTCTGTACCCAGACTGGGAGCTGGAGGACCCGGCGGGTTCAGGCAGCGACAGGAGAGGAATGAAACGGAGGAAGAGGAGCCAGTTTGTAGCCAGTTAATTAGTCAGTAACTGTGATGTTACATTCAAAATCATTACCGCTGTTTCTGGTAGCATTTAAACGCTGTTTGTCATATATGTTATACATATTTAAATAAATGTGAGACGACTATTGTCTTTATTTAACGACTACAAGTTGAATAGGAAAATCTGTATTCGAGGACAGCCCCACTAAAAATATTTCTATTAATAACATCATTCCTAACAAAAAAAAAGCAAACAGCTATACATTTTATATCATGTTTGCTTATGAAGCCCTGAAACCTGATCTGTTCTTATCAACCCTTTGCACACATTTGTGGGCACCTTTGATCTTATATATGTTTTAAATTATTTGTTTTTTTAATTTTAAAATGTTATCAGACATTCTGGAAATAATTTCTATTGTCCTAGAAAATTTTACCCCTGAACACAAAATGTGCGAGTTAACGAAGAGTTTCCGATAAACGCTGACCATGTCACGAACATGAGACACTTAATCATGAACTTGCATTCTTGACAAATTCTCTGACCGTTTGGGAGTAAATGCTGTCCTGTATTGTCGATGAAACCTCCTGGAAAATGAGAGAGTGGGAACCCTGTTGACCAACTGTTCCCTCATCCAGACTCCTTTAGTGTTCTGCCTTTGGTTTTATTCACTGAAAATCATCAACATTACTACAGCAAGTTGTTCCGCTACGTCTGCTTCCCCATGAGGGCCCGTGGTCATCCTCTAGTGTGTGACGCAACATTAATTTCCAATCTTGCAGAAAAAAATCTTATGTTTTTTTGCTTGATGCAACCAAATTTCAACATCAGTTAGGATTTAAAAAACTGCTGCAGTCTGAGCCTTGAAGCTTAAATATGAGACTTAATAAACAGGGTTCCCACTCTTTCTAAGAAATCATCTTCCAGGATGTTTTCCAGTAGATTTTCCTGACGATACAGGACACTTCTTACTCACAAACTAAAGTAAGTCCGTTCTGCTGTGACCAGCTGAGTGAGTGCAGTTCTGTTTTACCAACAGTCGAGCTTAATTACACACCCAGGATTACCTAGGTGATCTGAGTGTAAAATACAATTAAATTTTCCAGGACAACATAGATCATTTTAATAAATCTCCAGGTGTTTCCATGGCTGGCAAACCAGCGCTGCAATCAATGGACAAAAATACGGTAATATCCAAGGTGGTGATACGCTTGGATATGGTCTGTATTTAGTTTACAGACATGGATCTTTCTATGATTTAATATGATATAACATATATATATACGTAAACTTGGATTAAAACTTCGGATATAGTCTCTAAATTTCCAGGTTTTCCAGGAAGCCTGTTAAACTTTTGTAGTGTCTGAGTTGTTGTTAGATGCCTCATCTACCTAACCTCCACACTTACTTACTGTTGTTGCTGTGCACCTCTCTGTCTCTATCTTTCTCTCTCATTATGACATTATTCTGATTTTAATTCAGATTAATGACATAAAATACAACAACCTGTAATTCCTGTGAGAACTTGATAAATGTGCAGCAGACGTGTGCGTGATCAGACAGCGTTATGACTTTGTTCAAACATTAAACTGAGTGTCGGCTCTTCAGGAGGCCACAGGTCTCTGCCTCGCAGCGTTGCACGATCAAATCAGAGCGCTAAAAAGAGATCGGAGCTGATATAAATGTCATTCATTGGTCACGCTTTGTTGAGTCATCTGGCATTTGTGAGCGGCCGATAGTACAAACATGGCCTGCAGGCGACGGCGGCGGCTCCCATCAGCCTTCAGGTTCACTGAGCCGCTTGGCCAGCAGCAGGAGGGTTTAATTACGAGCAGATTAATGCTGGATAGGAGCGCTGATATGAAACCCTCCTCAGCAGACAGACGGAGGGGCTGCCTCTGAGCTGTGTCTGAGTGTTGGGCTCTAACATTTATATAACGTCGCTGTCGGGGAGAAAACGCCTAAAATGTTCAGGAACTAATTAAAACAACTCGTTTGTTTTGCTGTTAACCGGCTGCACGCTCAGTCGGGGATCTCACCGTGAAATGAGCTCGCCAAAGTTTGTTCCCTCGTTTCCCCTCTTAGGTTTTCTCAAAGTTTCTCCCTGATCACTGAAACAGTCTGAATAAGTCCTGTGTTATATTTTTATATAATATTATATTAATATTTGTATTACTGATAGCATTTTAGCAAAAGATGTATGTTTATTGCCAAAAGTACGTGGACACGATACCATAAAGGTGGGCTTGGCTATTCTGGAGAAAGAGCCCATTGACTAATATATATTACATTATATTATATATTAATGTACACTTTGTTTGTTTCCCATTTACTATATTAACAACCTGGGAATGAGACCTTTAACATACTTAATGTACGGTCTGTTTTTCCTAGTTTGGTCCAGTCACACAGTTAAAGGAAATTGTAACCCTCCAGTATCCAGTGACATTTTAGATATTTAGTATTTCTCCAATTTGTGTTTGTCCCTTTTCTGTATCCCCACGTTCACGTACAGATCCATAAAAAATGGTTTTCCCAGTTTAAGAACTTGACTGTTCTGCCTGACCTCAACCCCACCCAACATGAGCCAGACCTGATCATCCAACATCAGCGGCCAAAGATTGGAGGTTTGTATAACAGCAGATTAATGCAGATCACATGTTTAACTATCACATATGGCTGGAATGTCAATCTGTCCACATACTTTTGGCCATGTAGTGTACTGTAGGTGTTTAATATACACAAAGTTAATTCAGGGATTTTAATAACCGAGGACTTCCAAGTATGAAAAGTCCTTCAGCCTCATGTTTACTTGTGCTCTTACCCACGAGGTCCCATTCTCCGTTGGCGATGTATCCGGTGATGTCGGCCTCGATCATCTGCAGGTCCAGAGACCAGCCGCCGTACGTCCACGAGCCGAACTTCAGGTCGCAGCGCTGCACATCAAATGGAAACCAGCGAACGTCGATGTAACAGGTGCTCTTAAATATTCCTATAAAAGAAAAATAGAAAACAAGCTGTGAGGAGGAGATAAAGGAATACAAAGTAAACTACCGTTGGAGGGGGAATGAACAAAAACATGGTCAGTAACCTCAGAATGAGATGCAAAAGAAATGAAAATTGTGTTTGTGTGTCCGCAGGAGATCAATATCAAATCAAAGCAAAAACTAATAACTGGGAGGAATTCATGAAGAAGATAAAACCCCAACAGTGGAAAGAAAATAAATTACAGACAAAATTATTTGATCAACAGAAACCAGTAAAATAAGTTGCACAGATGGAGAACAAGCACAGATTTTAGATAGCGAGGGATGAACTCGGTTTTATATTTATTTCTTTGTTTCACAAGTCTCCCTCGGGATTCTGCTCAGGACAAACTGTTTGAGGTTTCCATTAACCTTGTCTGGATCTGCTGGGAAACCCAATCTGATCTCAAACCAGCCAGCACCTGCTGCCTCCAGAAAAAAAAAAAGATAAAAGTTTAATAATCCCTGAGGAGAAATCAGGAACGTCAGTAACAGGATACGGCAAAGGAAAAAGTAAAATATGTAGAATAAAGCTACCTGAGGTTACAGTGTGAACACAAGGCGGATAAACTGAGGAGGATGAGGGTGATACAGTTTTATTAGAAGCAATAAGTGAAGATTTAGAAATGTACACAATGTATTCTGGCTGTGATACATACAAATATGGGTTAAAGTGTGTAAATAAAGAGAGGAGTCGATCGTATATATGAGATTTATTAATATGGCAGAAAATAACTATTTGCTATGTAAAGATATCGTGGAACAAACGGTTTTAGCAAGTTTTATTTTGTTTCTGTCCACTTTGAATGAAGTTACAATGTTAACTGTTATAAAATCATCACATTTTCTTCCTCACTGCTGAAGCTTGAAGCCTGAGCTCGTCTCCACCATCACTGTCCCTCCCAATAACACCCCCAACTCACACTAATCAATGTCAGCTGTCCGTAGTAATAGAGCTGTTACGACTTTTATTGGTTATTGATCTCTGTTGGCCAATGAGTTTCCCTTCTCTTCCTGACATTTTATGATCCGGCTCTAAGTTGCTGCTCAGTCTGCCGATTTTAATTGTTTTGTCTCATTCTGTAAAGCAGTGACAAATGATCTCCCGTGTTTATATGACGTCTTTACTTCCTGTTTGAGCACCAATAAAACATACAATAAAATTAACAGTCCTTCCTTAACTCAGTCTCTCAGTGTTAAACAGTTTCTATCAGCTGCCTGGTTAAAAGTCGTAATGAGTCTCAGGTCGTCAATCAGGATCATAACTCCTCCTGACCTCCTCCTGTTGACCGCATGCTGACCCCCCCGCCCCCCTGCCCCTTTAGACCTCCATAAAACACCAGGCTACATTTCTCTCAGGGTTCACCTCAAACCCCTCTTGGCAAGCATGGATTCTGTTATTGGGCGT
>JAGRRF010011196.1:1114475-1125265 GCA_019097615.1 Morone chrysops
GAAAAGTGTCCTGAGATAACTTCTGTTGTGAATTGGTGCTATATAAATAAAATTGAATTGAACTGAATTGTGTTGTGGACTCTGTGTTGGACTCTGTGTTGTGGACTCTGTGTTGGACTCTGTGTTGGACTGTGTGTTGTGGACTCTGTGTTGGTGACTTTGTGTTGGACTCTGTGTTGTGGACTCTGTGTTGTGGACTCTGTGTTGGACTCTGTGTCTGTTCTGGACTCTGTGTTGTGGACTCTGTGTGTTGGACTCTGTGTTGTGGACTCTGTTGTGGACTCTGGACTCTGTGTTGTGGACTCTGTGTTGGACTCTGTGTTGTGGACTCTGTGTTGTGGACTCTTTGGACTCTGTGTTGGACTCTGTGTTGGACTCTGTGTTGTTGGACTCTGTGGTGGACTCTGTGTTGTGGACTCTGTGTTGTTGGACTTGGACTCTGTGTTGGACTCTGTGTTGTGGACTCTGTGTTGGACTGGACTCTGTGTTGGACTCTGTGTGTTGGACTCTGTGTTGTGGACTCTGTGTTGTGGACTCTGTGTTGTGGACTCTGTGTACTCTGTGTTGTGGTCTCTGTGTTGGACTCTGTGTTGTGGACTCTATGTTGGACTCTGTGTTGGTGTGTTGTTGACTCTGTGTTGGACTCTGTGTTGTGGACTCTGTGTTGTGGACTCTGTGTTGGACTCTGTGCGGTGTTGGACTCTGTGTGTTGGACTCTGTGTTGTGGACTCTGTGTTGTGGACTCTGTGTTGTGGACTCTGTGTTGGACTCTGTGTTGGTGACTTTGTGTTGGACTCTGTGTTGTGGACTCTGTGTTGTGGACTCTGTGTTGGACTCTGTGTCTGTTCTGGACTCTGTGTTGTGGACTCTGTGTGTTGGACTCTGTGTTGTGGACTCTGTTGTGGACTCTACTCTGTGTTGTGGACTCTGTGTTGGACTCTGTGTTGTGGACTCTGTGTTGGACTCTGTGTTTCTGTGTGTTGTGGACTCTGTGTTGGTGACTTTGTGTTGGACTCTGTGTTGTGGACTCTGTGTTGTGGACTCTGTGTTGGACTCTGTGTCTGTTCTGGACTCTGTGTTGTGGACTCTGTGTGTTGGACTCTGTGTTGTGGACTCTGTTGTGGACTCTGGACTCTGTGTTGTGGACTCTGTGTTGGACTCTGTGTTGTGGACTCTGTGTTGTGGACTCTTTGGACTCTGTGTTGGACTCTGTGTTGGACTCTGTGTTGTTGGACTCTGTGGTGGACTCTGTGTTGTGGACTCTGTGTTGTTGGACTCGTTGTGTTTAAGTTACAACCTGTTCACTAATTGGCAATAAATATATAATATATAATATATAAAATAATACATTAAATGCTTCAGAAACCTTTAAATGGAGCAGAAATGGCCTCATGTGGCATTTCAGGGGTGCTGATTATGCTAATGCTGAAATCTCTCGAGGTTTTTATAAAAATCAGGCTGAAACGAGAAATGTACGACAAGTTTGTCCTGTTAAGAGACTTTGATGAATCTGTGGACAGGTATAGAATAAGAATACGAGGATGACTTGTTGTTCCAGAGATAAACTCTATGTATGTTTGGCTGATTATGTCCAGTCTGCTGTTTACATGTAAACGAACGCCATGGGACAGTTTTTGATCGGCAGTTTAAAAGATGTGTAATTGGATCCAGCTGCTAAAATGTCAAAGTTTAGATTAGCTTCAACAGCTGAAAGCATTAAAGATGAGCTCAGTGGGATTAGTGTAATTACTGACAGATTGTACACATCAGTCGGGTTGAAGAAACTGCTGCTAACTCTAATGGCACGTTAAATTAGCATTTACCTTTTTGTTTTGCTGTGTATATATATATGTATAACATTTTAGTGTAAAAATAAAATAAATAAATAAATAAAAATATTTCTTGGGACTTGGTACGGAAGCATATTGTATTCACTTAAAAAAATGTTTTACGGAGTACGTTTTTTCTGTTTTTTGGACTAATTGTTTCTCTGAATTATGGAGATCCTTTGAACTCCTGTGAGAACCTCCAACCTGCAGTGACTCCATGGACCTATGGTGACTCCTGCCCGCACATACATGCCCCATCTGCAACTATCTACCTCAGGTGTCTGCGTAGAGTCGACACACTGATGATAACACCATCTATATGACTTAAAGACAGGACTATCTGCCAATGTCTGAAACCAGATCAAAGGAAAACTGGACTGAACTAAACAAGCCGCTCATGTTTGTTTCTGTTAAATTGAGCTCTCAATAAAGGAATGAATGCGTCTGTTGATTCAAATGTTCTAAACTCAGAAAATAAATTAGTCTGAAAAAACCAAGTAAATGCAATACGCTTCTGTAACTATAAAGAAATTAATTGCTGTATTTATTAATTATTTATTTACTTAATTGATTTGTATTTGATGTAATTTAGCTGTAATCTGCCTAAACATATTCACTAACTAGTTTTTGTATTTTTATTCATTTGCTTCATATTTTCTATGTTTTTCTATATTTTCAACATTTCTGTGTGTATTTCTTTCTCCACTGTTTGCTTTTGCAGTATAATTATGTTCTATGTATAAATCTGTCAATATATTATACATTTTTTGTATTATATTTTTTATATATTTTACTTGAATTTCCCTCAGGATAATCTATCTATCTATCTATCTATCTATCTATCTATCTATCTATCTATCTATCTATCTATCTAGCTATCTATCTATCTATCTATCTATCTATCTATCTATCTATCTATCTATCTATCTATCTATCATGTCTATCTATCTATCTATCTATCTATCTATCTATCTATCTATCTATCTATCCATCCATCCGCTCTATCTATCTATCTATCTATCTATCTATCTATCTATCTATCTATCTATCTATCTATCTATTGTCTATCTATCTATCTATCTATCTATCTATCTATCTATCTATCTATCTATCTATCTATCTAGCTATCTATCTATCTATCTATCTATCTATCTATCTATCTATCTATCTATCTATCTATCTATCATGTCTATCTATCTATCTATCTATCTATCTATCTATCTATCTATCTATCTATCCATCCATCCGCTCTATCTATCTATCTATCTATCTATCTATCTATCTATCTATCTATCTATCTATCTATCTATTTTATTACTATATATTATACTATATATACTATACTAATGTGCCCTAACTGGTCCTCACCAGTAATATTTTACAGTGTAACTTCTTCTTTGTGGTGAGTGGTGGAAATGTTGTGAGGACTGCAGGGCTGCTGGTCTGATAATGGCTGCCACTTTTAATGAAGCCCCAAAGGAGACGCCGGCCTCCTTATCATAAAAGAGTTAAATATGCCTCCTTTAAAACTCGGACCGGTACGAGTTCCCGCTTCAGATTGTTACTTTTCCTTCATCTCCAGTTCCACCGCTGCTCTTCTCCTCTCAGACAGTTCGATCTGTTAGTATTTAATCTCAGTTGTCCGTCAGTTCTCTTCCAGAGACTGAAAATAAAACCTCAGTTTAATAAAGCAGAAGCTTCACAGAGACCTCGCAGTCACAATGGGTTTGTCCACATCAGTGTAATGTGTCCTTTTATTCTCCAATCATCATTATTGATCCTGTTAAAGTGTTGTTCTCTGTTCTACTGAAGGATTTATATCCTCACTGTAATATGATAAATTATTATAACTCAGAAAAATAGCTGTAACTTAATTGATCCAAAGTTTGAAGTAACACTAACTCAGTTTAGTAAGTTTAAAACATTCTTGCTTTTACAAACATGTAACATTAAGAATTGTGTTTTCACAGTACAATTAAAGGTTAGAAAATTAAATCACTTAAAAATACTTTAAAAGCTGCTAATTTTAAGAAAGTTTTAATCTGTTTATCATTTCGTCTTTACTGCTGAAACATCATGGAATCTTTTCTGATCAGATTTTAAGTCTGTTCAGTAGTGATCGAGGTTGGCGCTGCGGTATCGAGGTCCCGCCCACATGGCTGTCGATCATGAAACACCAACTTTTTCTAGCTTCAAATAACAAATTTAAACCAAACTTGTCAAAAAATGTGATGACAATTATAAGAACTACCTAAAATGACAGAAACCATCTTTGATAAAAATGCATTTGAGTTATATGTTTTTAGTTAATGAGCTACACTGCAGTCAGCCACCAGGGGGCGATAGAGAGGGTTTCGCTTTTGGAGAGCTGTCCATCTTTATATACGTCGATGTGTAATAATAAGTGCATAAGCTATATAGCTAGTATAATATGATTAAATGACAGAAATACACTCATTGGATAAATAAGCGTGGGGTTTGGATTAAAGCAGCGGACTTTGATTTGAATATTTTTGCCAGGTAAATACGATTTTCCTGCCGTTGGCAAATGAGAAGAATATTTTTAATGATTTGAAATTGAATTAATGTTGGTTGTTTATGATGCAGTATTTTCATTTAGTTTGCACAAACATTCAGCCTCCACTGTCTTCTTTGCACTCTTAGATGTCGCTGCAGAAGCACAGAACTGTAAAAACCTCCCGTACAATACCTCCTTTCTTCATTACAGTAAAATACATGTTTAAATTGCATTGTGGGTAATCTTTTATGAAGCGGGAATATTTTACAGCATATGTTGACATAGTAACATTATAATGTTGGTAACTGAAGATTATATAACATAATTATTAGTAGTTGTAATAAGTAATATATGAATGTAACTGATATATTACAGTAAAATACAATAAATACTGTTTCGTAGTAACAGAGTATTGTTCTATGTCACAGTGCAGTTAGTAGTTTGTGTTAGGTTAGAAGTTATTTATTTTGATCCAGATGCAGATCTGGATAATGAGTGACACACATGCTCAGGGTTAATATCTGTGTTAGGTGTTTTTATAATGAAATAAATACAGAAATGATCTCATTGAGGCTGTGATTGTGAACTGCCCTGCTGTCCTGTAACTGAGAGATCACACATTGAATCCCCACAGCAGCCCGGACTGTACGTGTCCATTAACAGCTCTGTGGCCTCTCCAATGAGAGCGACAGCCAAGAGACTGAATGTCGAGGCTGTAGTGTGAAATCAGAAGATATCACATCCAACACATCGTCTACAGACGGTCTACAAAGGGTTCTTACAGCATAAAGCTGCCACTATATCATCTTCTTTTCATTTAAAGACTCAAACTAACAATTACGACAGAGTATTAGGGCCAGACTAAGAGAAAATATGTTTTATTTTTCAGGGGGGGGAATTAAGAGAATAAAGTCGTAATATTACGAGAATAAAGTCGTAATATTACGAGAATAAAGTCGTAAGATTACGAGAATAAAGTCGTAATAATAGGTCTACAAGAATAAAGTAACATTTTATCGACTTTTTTCTTGTAATATTATGACATGTAAATCATGTAAATACCAAAGTGCCTTAATTCTTCATTCTTGATTGTTGTTTATTTTATGTCTATTAAAATGTTGATTGTTTATTTTTTGTCTTGTTGATTGTTTATTTTATGTCTGTTAAATGTTTTTGATTGTTTATTTTATGTCTTGTTGATTGTTTATTTTTTGTCTTGTTACATTTTTTTGATTGTTTATTCTATGTCTTTTCTAATGTATTGTAATGTAAAATGTATTGTTATTGTCTGTCTGCACTAACCCTAACCTCCCCCAGGTAATCAGAGTGAGTCCCTGCAGCCGGCAGTGCTGTCAGGGCTGACCGAGCGGCGGCGGGCTTTAGGACCCGGGGGAGACACGTGACGTGTACCACCAACAGGAAGACGGAAGTGAGGTTGCTGGTAGGTGTGCGTTAGCCTGTGTAGCATTAGCTGCGCTCGGACAGGTAAAGGTGTTTGTTTGTGAAGGTGTGACTGATACTCCCGCTCCTCTGCCGCTCCTCTGCCGCTCCTCTGCCGCTCCTCCATCTTGTGTCGAGCTGCGCTGCTCTTAAAGCTCTCCCGCCCGTTAGCCGCGGTGGCTAGCTGTTAGCAGGAGGCTTTAAGGTGGATTGTTGGGGATAAATGGTGTTAAGGTGGAAGTGGGGAGATGTTCAGAGTCAGTTCTGTCTGTGGACGAAGTTTATCAATCAGTGAGGGACATAATTAACTTTATATATTAAATATAATATCACTGAGTAACTTTATATATTATATATAATATCACTGAGTAAACTGACTAAATTACATATCTTATATATATATTTTTTATATTAGATTCAACAATAACAGCTGATGAACTTAATGATCTTTAACATGATTCTTAAATTATTATTACGATGATTATTATTATGATGATGATTATTATTATTATGATGATTATTATTATTATGATTATGATGATGATGATGATTAGGATAATTATTGATACATGATAAGGATTTCTACCTGACAGTTAAGATAACCATTGAGTCGTTAACCTGCAGTTTCTACACACCTGAGGGTGCAGACGTAGTAAATGTGGGCGGCTGTGGCTCAGAGGCAGAGCGGGTCGTCCACTGATCAGAAGGTTGTGGGTTCGATCCCCGGCTCCTCCTACCTGTCGGAGATGGATATTGCTCCTGAAGCTGTGCATCGGTGTGTGAATGAGTTAGTTTCTGTTTGATGTGTCTGCAGTGTAAAAGAGCTCTGAGTGGGCGCAGGACGAGAAAGGAAACTATACAAGTTAATTTCACACAGAATCACATTAACGGTAAAACTGAAGTAGATTTTAACACTGAAAATGAACCAGTTTCATTATTGATCCCAAACACACACATCCAATGTGTGACACTGACTTCAATCAAGCTTTATTTATACAGCTTGATTCAGACAAGCTTTACAAGTGATTAACAAAGCAGACAGGGTTTCAACATTATACCTGTTTAATTTCTATATTAAAGATCCGTCAGTACACAGCGCTGAAATAAAAGTTAGTTATCAAACAGATAGCTCATATGTTCTGCTTCCAGCTGCTCAGATTTCCTACTTTTACATGATATATTCTTGTAATATTTCAATATTAAGGTTTTGATTTGTAATTCTAGTTTTCTTTTCATATCATACATAGAACTGCATTATAATTCCCACCATAGAGGATACTGTTACGCTGCCGTGTTGCTGAAAGGGCAGTTTGAGCCGCAGACTTGATTAAATGTGAGACTTTACAGATGTAATCAGGAGCAGCAGGTTATTTCTTTTTATCATACAAACACGGACAACAAATACGAGACAGAAGGTAATCAAAAGCCTGAAGTATGTTTACAGAAGCTCCTTTTTAAATGTAAATGTGCCAGTTTAACATGTCGGTCTGTAATGTCCCGATATGTTCAGCTGAGTGGGGAGCTGTGGAGCAGCGGAGGTCACATAAAGCTCGTACAACCACTAGAGAGAGACTGACTGCTGCAGGGAGCCTCGTGGTGAAACAGTTTGGAGCCGCTGTACTGTAACTCTGCCATCCTTCTGTAAACTCACAGAAGGAATTAAGGCGAATAAAGAACGACAAAAAACATCGGCTATCGGCCACGTTGTTGTTTTTAAACATCGTATTGGCCCAGAACTCTCTAGAAAACCCCTTGTATCATGACGTGTATCTAATCGCCACAGCCTGGTGGACAGAGTAGACATGTTTTAATGTGTCATTGGCAAGTGTGAACCGATTAACGCCACCCACTGGACGTACTGCGAGTTGAGCTGCTCTTGGTTTGGAAACGATGGCTGCTTCCAGATAAACAGTAAAATGTGTTTGTGAACAGATTTGAGGAGAGAAATAGTCAACAACAGAATCTGGATCCATATCTGATCAGCACTGTTTGACAGTTTGATCTGAGTTTGGTGGTTGAGCTGGACGGACTCACTGAGAATGAGCTGTCAATCACAAGGTAGCTCCGCCCTAAAAGCATCCCCTACTTTATGGTCTGTTTTACTCTAAATGGGACCATCAGTTACTGAATGAACATCATGCTGTATGGAAGAAGACTGAAACTAGAGACTGAGACCAGAAACTCATCAGGAAACGGTTTACTGAGCTCATAAATCAACTGAGAAGTCGACTCATTTCTCCATAAGACTGAATGGTATCTGTTTATTGCAGCCAGTGGAGCTCCCCCTGCTGGTTGTTACAGAGAATGCAGGTTTAAGACACTTCCACTTCAGCTTCACTTATTAATTAATTTCATTAATTACAAACTGTCGGTGCTCATCAGGCGTTTGGTTGTGGAGCGTTACGGCTGCTGTCGCATTTTTATCAGGAAAATAAAACTCAGTGTAGCGTGTCATTCCTTGCTATGTATTTTCCGTGCAGTCAGTTGTGATTTCGCTGTCACGTCTCTTGAGAAGCACATTCTGACATCCGTTATTTTGCTCCGTAACGACATCCCGAACCAGTCACACGGCAGAAAGTCGTTCAGAGGTGCCTCAGCCTGGTTATTTCTGTTTGATTGTTGTGCTGTCAAGTGGCTTTCAGCCTGTATTTGTGTCCCAGAGTGGCTGTCGGAGCTAATGACTGCATCACTGCCGGCCCAAACTGCCCATTAGGCCTCCAAGGTGAGCGGAAGCAGGGATTTTTCTTTTTTTAATAATGCTCTCCCTGCTGCTGTGGCCTAAAAAGCCGCGTCTGATGTTCTGCATGAGAGACAAATCCCATTTACGTCCCCCGGCAGTGGGTCAGGATACAGTCCACACTGACACCCGTCCAATAATCACCTTAGCTCTGGCTGAGTGGGCGCGGTCATGGCCGGCACCGCACCGCGAGGCTCTGCGGTCCAGAGATGAGTAAATATTCAGTGATAAGGTTAAAGAGATTATCCAGCAAATGACTTATTTCATATAAGTGCCTTGTTTAAAGTTAGAGTGAAATGTCACTGAGACTTTTAGTTCCTCCATTAGTGGCGAGATGTCGGGCGGTCAGTCGGTCTGCACTGCAGGAAACGCCACGGGTCTGATTTACCTGCGATACCGTTTTTATACACCTGCAGCGCCGCTTCTCACGGCCGATACGATTCACTTTATAACCTGTAGTTTTTACTCGACTGAGGCTAAGAAGAGATCTAGTGAACAAAGTGATTTAATATTTTATATCTCTGATCGAACTGACAGCACTATACTGTAAAAAAGACAGGCTAAGAAATAATAAAATAATCTTTTGTTGAGATAATTTACTTAAAGCTTAAATCTTTGATTTTAAGAAACAAAACATTTGTTTCCAAAACTTCAAATTTATTTTTAAATTATAAGATAAGATAAGATATTCCTTTATTTGTCCCACAATGGGGAAATTCCAGTTAGTCATTAAATGATTAATGTTTCATTTAAAATGTTTGACGTTAAATTAAATAATGTAATGGAGACAGTTGCCGCAAAGCTTTTACAGTTAATCGTTAACAACAAAAACAAATTAATTATTTTTTCTATTAAAAAAACTTCAGTCAAACTTTAGCTTTCAATCGTTCTGCATAAGAATCCAAAATAATTTATCAGCTATAGCTCCTGTTCCTATCAATCCTGACAATTCAGTTTAACATATTTCCCCTAATATCAGCCAGATATCAGATAATTTATCGGCCTCAATAATGAAAGTTCATGGCTACTCTCCAAACTCACAAAAACGTCTTTACGAGTCTTATATTATATTCTCCGTCCCTGTAAACACACAAATGTTCATGCTTCCTATAGGATGAACTCTTTCTATTTTTTGGGACACACTTTGAACTTTCCTGTAACGCCACCTTCAGGCCGACATTAGATAAAATATCTCTTTATCAATCTGTTCTCCAGAGGATGAACCCTTTACCCAAACTGTACACTGTGACTGTACACTGTGAGCTCCTCTGATGGGGCTCTAAGAATAGCTAAATCATCAGTTGTTTAAAAACCTCCGTGTTGTGTGGTTTGATGAACACCGCAGCCTCTAGGGGGCGCCACCAGGGCCCTTCAACCTGCCGTTTCCTCGCAGCAGCCGAACTATCAGATCTCCATCTGCAGACACCGCTCGCACTTAATGAAGCACTCATCGGGAAAAATCAATCTGCTGCCGCCTCTGGGCCTTCTAATGGAAAAACAAACGTCTCTTTCATATTGATAATGGGATTCTGTAATTAGAGCTTCAGTTGTGCGGCGCAGACACAAACACAAAGAGGACGGAGTTGACCTGTTTATCTGGGAGTGGGTTGTGTTCAGTGTGATGCTGTCCAGCCTTTTTTTTCCATCTGGGAGACAAATAGGAGACTTTTATCTGGATAAAAGCTCTGCAGAGGCTGAACTCTCGGCAATGACGCAGAGGACTGTCCTGCTGGTAATTATGGGTAATCTGCAGGAAGAGTCTCACTGACACGGAGAGGGAAAGTCCATTTCTGAGGCCACCTCGTACTTATCGAAGCAGGTGGAAGTGAACTTTGGGTCCCGGTCAGACCGTGACATTTACTGAAACATCCTGGAGCTCTGGCCTTTTACATTCTCCAGAACATGAAGGCGACTTCTCGTCTGTCCCCGACTTTAAAGGACACTTCCACTGTGAGACGACGCTCACAAAGACTTACTATGGAAGCGCATTTCTGCCAGAAATAGAACAATGTAAAGGTTAGAGATGACACAAATAAAAATACTGTGATTTAAATATAGAGATGCTATAATATCTAACATGTACATAGAAACGTACGACGGAGTATTAGGGCCATACTAAAATAAAAAAGTAAATTAAAAAAAAATAGATAAAATGTTGGAAATTACGAGAATAAAGTCGTAATATTATGAGAACTGTCAGCCTGTTGGTTGAGCTGCTCACGTCAGATCTTGATAACTCTATCAAAGCTTTTTTCTCATTAAAACG
>JAGRRF010011196.1:1139245-1158400 GCA_019097615.1 Morone chrysops
TGGAAAGACTATTAAATGTTCAATATCAATGCCATATGATAGAACCAGGTCAAGAGTGTGATGAGTCACCTGAGGATGTGCCAGTTAAGCACATCCACTGTGAGTGTTAAACTATTTACTTTTGCACCTCTGATCGCAAGCTGCCATCATACCTCTACACTGTCTGAGCCTTCAGGCTAACAAACAGGTGTTTCTGTGAGACTCAAGAGAATTGTTGTGTTTTTTCTCATTACAAAAAGCACCTGCACTGCTCCCACCCTGCTGCAGTTACAGACATGAGTTCATTTTCCAGCACATTCTCATTCGGCGGTGCAGCAGGGGTTGACATCACACACTTTATGTCACCAACATGCTTCCAGTGCACCTGAACCGACGCCAGCTGCGAACTGAACATAATGGGGAAATGGCGAGAAACAAGCAGGTACACTGCAGCTCATTGTGGACGAGCTGTCACCGCTCATTAGGCAAACCTCGCCTGAGATTTACTGCAAGTGTTTCCGTCTGAACGGGGCCCCTCAGATGTCCTCGCTCTCAGACGTCTGCTGTTCCATTACCGCTCTGTTTCTGTGAAAGTCACACGCAATGATTCAACCTGTTCAAACTGGAGACGCCTCAGTCCCGCCGGCTGCTGCGAGACCCACAAGAGTGAGATTTCACACAAGGAAAATTGACAGATTTGACTCCCGTTCTGAGCTGTCTGATCACGCTGTCAGTCTGTTCATTTAAGGTGTTTGCTGTGCAGCCTGTGGAGGACACAGGCTGGTGATAGGAGGACAAACCCACTTCCATCATTACCCTTCCTTCTCTTAGGGACTCTGTTTTGTTTTTTAAGGGAAGAGTTGAGTAGTTGAGTTCTTACATTATCCCAAATGTTTCCAACAACGTTCAAACTCAGAGAAATCTGTCATTTTAGGTAACACTGCGTTTCACCGGTTGCCTGTTGATGGCGTCATATCCTCTTTGTGCCTGCGTCAGCGTTATGGTTGTCTGCCAGAAGCTGTCACACATTGACTGTTGATCCATCTGAAGCCACATTTTTACCTAGATTAGCTTTTGCTAACTTTTCATTGTGAAAGTCTTCAGACCAAATTTGAAGACAATCAGATCAATTCTGTAGGAGGAAGAAACAGCATTCAACAAAAACTCACAAGATTCATCAACACCATAAAGTTCAGTTTCAACAGTCCTTTCCTGTTGAACCATGAACACTGAAGGAATCCTAACCAGGAGAAACTGACTGCAATAACTGCAATAGTGGTGAAGACAACAACTCTCAGGATCCCACGCTGCTTCAGCACCTAATCAAACTTCCGGTTTTCTTATTGTTTTGATGTGAGAGACCCCTCAGTGGCAGAAATTACATATTGTACCTAATCTAAGGGTGTGCACTGAGGATATACAGATTAAAAAATGGAAATGCAGGCTCTCTCACTGTGACATTTAGATTTACCCTTCCTCCCACTCCTCATCTTTTCGTCTGTTTGTCTTCCGCCTGTTTACCTGGCAACCCTTTTGGAGGGGAGGATTTTTTCTTCCTCAAAGCAACAGATAGTTCAGTCCTCCCCACGTGAAACAGATCTGTATCGACTCTCCTCACTGCCTGGGATTTAGTTAAAAAATCCCTCATAAAGCCACAGCTATCATCCGCCAAGAATATCGCCTTGGATTTAAATTTCAAATGTGATACAGCTCCACTGCAGGGGGAGGCTGACTCCTTGCTTATAATTGGCACTCATTTTAAAGGAAAATTGTTCAAGGGAATATGCCAGTCCATAGAGTAATATCTTATTTACAGAACGCCTCTTATTTCCAGTGCGTGCTGGCGAAGGAAAATGATTGTGTCAGAGAGCTGAGCGCCGCCACGGCTGTTTGTCACGCTCTCAGTGCAGACCATTATGAACCTGATTGATTTTATGTTCGGCTGTGAACAGAACCATTTGCCTCTGAGCTGCCTCACAACTGATTTCCTGCAGAACATCATTTTCCTGAGGACGAGGAGGAAAATGTTTTTCCCACCGGTTATAAATCTGCGTCACAAGAAATGAATAGAGCCCCCAGCTCCTGGCTCGCTTTACGTTCAAGAGTTTGATGACAGCCATCTTGGATCAGCAGGGGATTTTGTGGGGGAGGTGGTGGAGCTCCACAGTTTTATGAATATTAATTTATAAACTCAGCAACCGTGGAAACCTTCAAAAGTGCCGAGTTTCATTCCTCCGTGGCGGCGGCCTGTCGCTGTTTGTTTTGAGTCGAGGAGCTCAATGACAGCAGACGAGCATCTGTAGCTCCGAGCTGCTGTTTGCTGGTTGTTGGACAGATGCCGACACAGAGCTCAGAGCGAGGCTCTGACACTGCCAAGGTTACAGGTTTAGGAAACAAGGAGACTCTGAGGGGTCCTGGATTAAAACTCAGGGTTGCCACAAATACCTCAAAGGGCTTGGATTAAAAAAATAATAATCAAGAGGAGATTTAGGAGTTTCTTAAAGGTCCAGTTTGTTACACTAAGGAGGATCTATTGGCAGAAATATAATATTCATAGGTATGCTTTCATTAGTGTTTAATCACCTGAAATAAGTGATTTTGTTACCTTTAGAATGAGACATTTTATCTACAGAGGGAGCGGCTCCTGCTCTGGTGAAGTCCACCATGTTGAATTTTTCTACAGTAGCCCAGAATGGACAAACCAAACACTGGCTCTAGATGGGGCCTTTCACAGAGTTTTGCGGCCACCGTTTCGTTTCTCCTACACGCTTGAAAGGGGAGCGATATTCGGTTGGTTGCTATCTGCAACTTCATTACTACAGATGCCACTACATCCTATACACCGGTCCTGATGATACCTTTGCTATACATCTGGAGCGTCAGGACAAGCTTGATACACTTTCTACCTCTAAGTGTCCGCACGTAGGTTCTTGGAGTTTTTCTGAGGGATGTATAAGTTGTACAAAATTTGGCACAAGTAATAAGAATGTTTGGAAACAGGGCTACCCTCTAATAGTCTATTTATTGATCTCAATAAGGTAAGACGCAACTGACCTCATTTGTTTTCTACTTTCTACTCATTATTTTAAGACACTGGGTCATTATTTTGAGATAATGGGCTTCCATACATTTCCCTCTTTGGTTAGACTGGTATATTTTAACATCTACGTAGTTAATTCTCCCTTTATTATAAAATAATTTGTCCTTGAAATGTATAATTACAATAGAGGTTCCTTTGGCATTGTTTGATCTATAAAATCTATAGAAAATATTAATTAATTATTTTGAAAAGAGAAACCCAAAGATAATCAGTTTAACATGATAAAAAACAGAGAAAAGGAGTAAATCTTCATATTTGAGAGGCTAAAAACAGCATTTTCTGCCATTTCTTTAATATGAAAATGATTTTCGACTAATCAAAGCAAAATAAATGGTGAATTTGATGTCATTACTGGAGGAAGAATCCTTCATTCTCTGTCATCTTTAGCACCCACAGACAGTTTTAATCTTCAGAACTAAATCTGGAGCTACAAATCTAACTGTGTGAGACGCCCTGACAGCGATCAGACTTCTGCCGCCCTGCGAGCATCTTTTCATCCCTGCGACAGTTAATTTTAATAAGTAGTGTCATTTCGGTGCATTACAAAGACTGCCTTTCTTCTTGTTTCCTCTCTAAGTTAACTACATGCCTGCAAAGTCTCCAGAGATCAACGCAGATGCCAAAAACTCATGTTTAGTTGTTTTTTTTGTTGATTTTTCACAAATGCTAAAACACACTGAGGGAGGGAGGGTAAAAACCCCAGAAGAAATAAAGTACAAAGTGTTGAGGTGAGGAAACATAAAAGACCATAAAGGGGGGAGACGACCAACAGAGATGCAAATGACGAGAAAAGAAGAAACGGCGGAAAAAACAACAACGCAGAAATAACAAAGAATAAAATGTGTGCATGCTGGGTAATTATTTATTCTGTGTCTTTAAGGTGTAGCTGAAATCACCCTTTTGTTGCATTCAGTTCAAGAACTCACTGTTTGACCCTCGTCAGCAGCTTTATTCTCTAGTTGAGCTTTTTTCAAAATTTACTTTAATTTAAATATTTGCTTTTATGTTCTTTATGTTCTGTGAAGCGACAAACATTTCATTGCAACCTTCATCCTTAAGGGAGCCATTTTCTATCACTGAGTAAACTGAATCAGTGACATATTTAATGGATATTTCATATTCTATTCAATAACAACAACAACAACAACAACTTACGAGCTGACGGAGAGGCAGCGACAGTTAAATCTCAATTAAAATATAAAACTAATGAGAAAACAAAAACAGCACAATATATACAACAGAGATGTATGTGTCTATTAATATAGAGAAGAAAAGTCACAAGCAGGTGCATTACTAGTAATATTACAGTAATAACATTACTTTCCCCATCATAAGTAATTAGTTACAGCATTACACACATATTTTGTGTAATCTTGGAGGAAACTAGTTTGGAAGATAAATTATTTATTACTTTGATTTTAACAAACAAAACTGCGTTTTTTTTCTGGGTTGAAGCAGAAAAGTAATATAACTAGTAGGGTAACTAATTACTGTTGGCAGGGAGGCATGAGTAAGCTTGTTTTGTCACTGAGAGCTGCAGTCGAAAGACCAAACTAATGATCTTATTGGAAAGTACGTTGCAGTTACTGTTGAAGATATTGAGTCCTGATCATACGGAGGTTTTTGGTGATGATGTTCAGTGGATCTGTCGTCTGGTTTGGAGGGATGGCCGGTTTGAGCAGATTATTTTCTGTGAATATTGATCAGAGAGTTTTACTGATACTTTTTATATAATTCTCTGTCTGTATTATGTATTTTTTTTATCATCATACAGACTTAAAAGGCTTCTTTGTTTGACAAATTCAGTGTTTCCATCTCATTGTTCCCTCAGCTCTTTGGTTATTATTTAATGCAGTCTGTTTATCAGACAGTAAAGGCTCTGTGAATATCTTGTGTTCAGCTCTTCAAAGATCTTGAATAATAATTTAAACTATAAAAATAACAGTTTTCTTAACAGAAATGAATGAAATGCTGAGACATTGGCCTAAAGTTTTCTTAACCAAGAAGGCCTTGCGACCCCCTGTAAACCTTTGGCGACCCCTAGTGGGAAGGTTGGGAACCAGTGTTGTAAAATAACGATAAATTAACCTTGATACCTTAAATTGATTTAAAAGTGATATAAATATGTTTAAATCCAGTAAAAAAGAGCCGAATGAACTGGCCTTCCAGCAGCAGTCACAGCCGGTGGGCTCAGCACAGCGTGATCGCACATCTTCACACGTCCTGCCATATTTTCTCACACGCTTTAGTCTGCTGTCATTCGTCAGGCGGCGGCCGCCTCCTTCAACACGTTTCATAAAAATACGCTGAACGAGGAAAATGAGTGGAACGAGCCGCTCAACAGCCAGTTTTTATATATTTATATATCTGCTCAGATTCCTGTTCAGCAGAGCAGGAAATTGAGTGTTCACATCTTCCTCCAGTTAAGATTTATGACCTCGCCGGCTGTTAATTAGCTAGTAAATAATCAGGTGTAATACAGTAAAGCAGAGAGACCTTATCACTGCTGTTTACCAGCTCAACATTCACGTTTAATGGATTCCCTTTTAAAACTGTGTGTGTATCTTTGTGAGGACCAGTTTCAGTTAACTTCTTTAGTCTTATTGTCACTTAATTACTTGAATGGTTAAGATTTTCTGCCAATGTGACAGGAAAAAGAATCTCTAAGTCATTATAATGAGAAACTTTCTCATTATTTAAAGATACTAAGTCATAATTTTGAAATACTTACTCAATCTCAGTAGATAGAATTCGATACTAGCCAACAACATGTTTGGAGTCCGTAAGATCTGTCGGACGGTGATTAAATACCACCAAAGTTTCTCCAACACGCTTGGAAGAGGAGGGTGAAGCGAGGGAGTTTCTATCTGAAACTACACCACTAGTTGCCTTTAAATCCTACACACTGGACCTTTTTAAAATGGCAAAAACTGAAAATATCTGAACATACAGTACAAACTGTGAATATTTAGTAACTATACATAGCACAGAGATAAATATACATAATAAGTCATATTTACATTAACAAGTCCATTGCTTGTCTCTCAACAATCTCTAATAATTGCACAGATGGTTGAGAGTAACTGGGAGTCCCAAATCTATAAGACTACACATGAAATTCATCTGGGGGTCTGAAACTAATTTCCATTAAATTGGTATTAAAGCCTCGCTAATTAAATAGTCCCACAGAGGCTCCGGTCTGAAAGAAGGAAAAACTCTCCTCAGTCTTCCAGCAGCTCGTTCAGTCCGGCGTCGCAGTGAGAGTGGAGACGTACAGGTGTGTTTACTGGTCAGACTGGTTAGACTGGTAGGATGTATTTTACAGGGAATACGCGGCTAGTCTACTTTTGATCCACTTATCCACCCACCCAACTGCGGCCCTCACTGGATCTTACTGGCAGGAAGTCAGACACCAGACAGGAAGTTAGTCAGTCACAGGAGAAGCAAAGAAACAGTTTGTTAACTTTATTAAGAACAAAGTACACTAGTAAACAACATCGGGCAGGAAGACGTTCTGAAATGCTCTCGCTGGGATTTGAAGATCACAGAGCCAAACCTCGTTGGAGATGTGACATCATTAAGTCGTGCCCGGTTTTAGTGGCGCTTCGAGTTAAATGCGAGTTAAGTCAACATGCTAGCACAATAATTTGATAGGATTTCAGAGTTTTGTCCAAAAGGAATTAAAGGTCTGTCCCACATAGAGGCAGGTTGAGTTAAAATCCAGTCATTAATTTACTGTTTACATATGAAGTTAAAAAAGGGTGGTTTCATGTCATGGTTGACAGCTGAGCCCGGGTGTACGTGCAGGATCTCAATACCGATCTGCTACTGCGCAGACTCTGGCTCTCGAAAGATGGTAGCGGCTGTATACAGCGAGAGGAAGTGAAGACACAATGTCCATCTTTTATGTGTCGATGCTACAAACCTTCAGTGCAGTCCGGCAGATATTTGTAGAGATATTTCAGACCTCGTAAGCCAGTAAGCTTAAGGTAAAATTAATGCTTCAACCAATTTTATTTAGGATTTAACAAACTGCCTCCTGTGTTAACTGTAGCCGAATATTGTCGGCCTACGCGCCTCTGAGGTGGCACTTGCTGTAAAAAGTTTGAGAAACAGTTAAAATCACTGGTTTTGTTAATGGAGTCTGGTGTGTACTGTCTATCTATAACCTGTAAGTGCTACATAACAATAAACCTCACTACTCTGTATGTTCTGCATTCATATTTCTCTATTTGCTGTGCTGTGGTGCATGCTGGGAAACGTGTCGGCGTTGTCTAACCACAGTGGATGTTTTTCTTTCGGGTATTCGTCTCCTTCCTCTGCCTCCTCTTCCTACATCAAAGCCGTCGGTCCGCCGCTCACACGCAGCTCCTCCTCCTCCCAGAGCGAGCTGGGAATTGCCTCTGCGCGTAATATTTCCTCGTCCGTCCGTTTAGCGGCGGCAGATCCCTCCCTCCCGACGCCGTTAGTCAGTTGACGTATTGAGGGCACAGTGAAGGCTGCACGTTAACGCCGGAGGGAGTGACACACTTAAAGGCAGCAGGTGGAGAAAAGTCTTCACACTCTGTCAGGATACAGTTTGTTCAGACATTAATACACCTCTTTCATGCTTTTTTTTCTCTAGTCGGTTGTTGAATGTGGATTTGTTTTATTTTTGAATCATTCTGAAGGAGCTTTATAGAGGGGGTGGACAAAATAACAAGAACACTCTACAGTTGTATGGATGTATACAGTGTGGTGCCTTAGGTTCCCAACCTTTCTCCTTTTTATATCATTTATTAAACTCACTCAGTGACATATTTTATGGATATTTCATATTATATAAAAAATGTACCTGCAAGAAGTTTGTGTTAAATTTATTAAATGCTGTGTCTGTATTATGGATTTTTAAATAACATTTGACAATCATAAAGACTTTATAGGCTTTGTTTTCTTGCTAATAACACTTGGTTATTGTTCTATTTGACAATTTAGTTTACATTCACTAGTCTTCACAGAAGTGAATTAAACGCTGAGATATCGGCCTACTGTATATATTATAAAAGTTTGTTTTAGCACCACTTAAAATCAAGAAGTCCTTGTGACCCCCATGAAGCTGTGGTGACCCCCAGTGGGGGTCCTGACCCTCAGGTTGGGAACCACTGCCCTAGGGTGAATATTTGTAGCTCCTGAAAGTCTCCATCTTCCAAACTAGTTTCCTCCACAGTTACAGAAATGAATCCAAGGATGTGATTGGATCGTTGGAGTTCATAGCCGTAGGAGGAGACAACAAAAGTAATGTTGTAATATTATTATTAGTAATGTCTTTGGTATCAAACGCTCCCCCACAGTAACTCCTGCTGCTGAGATGCCCTCGAGCCTCACCCTGCAGAGACAACGTCAGTAAATCTGAATGTGTAAACAGGTTTAAGTGCGACATGTGGAGCCGAGCTGGAAGTCACAGCTGCTCCACATCCTTTAACCCCGCGCTGGAAAGGATCTTTGATCCGGGCTAATTCTGCTGCCGCTGGGAGGCTTTCCTCTGGACCCCGAGCTCCCAGCAGGCTTTGTGTCACTAGTGTTTTAACATGGTTGTATTAATCGGTCGTGCGGTGGTACCACATTAAAACCAGAGGAATTAAAATGTAAAGTGCAGACACCCTCCAGATTTGAAGAGAATCCCTGCTCTTAAACTTTTAATAATAAGTTTCCCTCAGATTGATATTTATTTTCTTTCTGTCATCGTGCACTCCGTCAGGGAGAATTAGCTGCAGGAATTTCTTTTATCTATCTGTGAGTTATATAACCAGGAACTGGGATTTTGAGTGTAGTTTTACAGCCAGATCAATACATGGGTTTTATAGAGGCAGCAAATTTACTGCAATACAATACGCTGCCTAACACCAGTCCATTAAATCACAACTCTCAGCAGCATTTCCAAGGTAATGATGACAAATTAAGATGACATAAACCTTGAGTAAATTTAACTTAATATTTCCTTGTCGGCTCTCAGCTCCACTGCTGATAGTTTCCATCCACACCGAGGCTCTGATTTACTTTACTAATCAGCTTATGAACCCTGATGTTAGCAATATTCTCCTTAAATTTCCTCTTAAGTAGGATGAAAGTCAGATTTCCTGCACTGTATGAGCTCTATATGTTGCATTATCTCGCTCCAGAGCCAAACTAATTATTATTCAAACCTAATATGCCTTTTTCTAAGTGGCTGAATCATGAAGTGAAAATTGTCTTGAAATATTTGATGTCTCTGGAAACTTATGACACATTTGGACTCAGGAGTCAAACCGGTGGAGTCATCAGATCAGTAGGTCCATATTCAGGACAACATCTCCTGTGGTTTTATTCCCGGGCCGGCTCACTGGGAGTTTTCCAGGCCTCAGTTTAGCCTCTATGTTAACCTGTTTTTCTGCTGTGAGTCCTGTGATAAATGGACTTGCAGTGTGCAGTCAGGGTTTTGTATTTTTGGAGGTTGTGTATCCAGACAAGGATTTTTACTGAGATGGATGATTAATCCTTCAAGCTTTTTTTAGACAACAATGATGCAGCTTACTGTCAGTCTCTGTCTGTATAAAAAGCTCAAGACATTTTTATTTTTAATTGAATGATTTGGTTCTGCATCAGTATCTATCCAGTCTATTCCAGTCTATTTCTCTGCATTTTAAAGGATGTCTGATCTATCTCCTTCCTCGGTGCCAGAGAACTCCATAACTGCCCACAAACTATTACAATATGCCATTTCTGCCACTAGGGGGTCTCTTGCATTAAAACAATATTAAAAAACAAAGTTTGTTGATGTGGTAAAGCAGCATGGGATCATTATTGTTTCAACAGTGCAACATCAGGACCAAATTTGAAGTGGATCTGATTAATTCTGGAGGAGTTCGTTCAAGTACAACGCCTATAAATCGCCAAATATCACGACTTTGTACGTATGGACATGAGGTTTTCATACATATCTGGGGAAATGTGCCGCAGGGTGTTGCACTTTAGGGGGAACTGTCGAGTCGTTTTACCACCCCCATGTGCGAGACCTGTACATTTTCACCATCACTGGCATATGTGCCGTGTTTTGAAAGCTTTTGAGCACCTTAAGCCGCCACAAACGCGATTGATTCGGACAAATAAGAAAAAATAATTCCTTGCATTTGCAGGGGTCGCTGTTCGAGTCGTAACCTGAACCTAACAATAAATCGCAGAAACATAAAGTGGTCAGCATCAGCTGAGATGTTTCGATATGAAACCTATTCTGTATTTTGGAGGATAAAAGAACTAAATCACAGCTGGATAAAGTCTTTGTAGTTATAAACTCCGATGTTTCTGAACGTACACCGCGCGGCTTCGCATCCATCAACAATGCAAGTGAAAATCGATGGCTTGGGAACAGGAAATCGTTGGCTTTCAAATGAGAGAAGGTAGTAATGCCAGTCACACCTCCAGGAGCCTGATGGATGAGGAGCAAGAGGCCTCGAGGGAGTTCACAGAGAAACAAACAGACCAGCTGCAGAAGATCCACCACAGAGACAAAGATTACAGGCTGGACGGACATTTTTAAAGATTAAATTATCTTGATTTAATGGATAACATGAGCTCAGAAGTCAGTGAATGATCTGTTGTCCTCATCATCCTGCTGGGACAAATAAACGCCTCGTCATCCTCGAGGACTTGTGACCGTGATGCTCTTCCTCCTCTCATCTATCAGCTGTGGAGATCTGAATCATCCGAATGCGTTCGAAGAAGACCGGGTGGCCCGCGCTTCAGCCGCAGGAAACGGCTGAATGCCACCAGCGGGGGAGAGGCAGAGATGACTGATAGCGCAGCATCCACCCGTTGCCTCGGCAACTTAGTGAAAGCACAGACAGGGAGAGGCGGTGGCAGAGGAGGAGGAGGAGGAGGAGGAGAGTGAGAGGAAGCCAGGTTGTCTGGATGCAGCGAGGGTGACATGATTGACAGAACTGGTACAGAACACAGAGGGAGAGTGGAAGTGGCAGTTTGCGCCAAGAGTGGAGCGAGAAGAAAGAAGCTTACAGACGACGGCTGTGAGATTCGACATGACAAGCCCTGATCCGCTTCATATGGATTATTCCTGTTTACACGCCCTCTCTGTGTGCCGACGGAGAATATTTGGTGCTAGAAGTTTCCAAACTGCAGGTTATCCCAGTCAGATGCTGCATTAAAGTTTCATAGCGTAGGTGGAATATAAATGCGCTGCCGGCTGAGGCCTGCACGCCGCTTTCGTTGGGAGATTAGTGGCATAATTCCTCGTCTCGTACTCGGGGTCCTCATGTGGAGCTGCCCTTGGTGTGCCTTTGTCATTTGTCATGTTTTAAAGCAGGGCTGTCGAGGGAGTGGAGGGCTTTGTTGTGGTGGGGGGTGGGAGGGTGGGGGGAAGCCTCAGGCTACTGCTCATATTTCATCGTTTAAGCGGCACATCGCCTTTAAACTCCCCGCTGTCCGGCTCAGATGAGAGATAACAGTGGGAGGCTTCATGCCGACAGCTCTGAGGCCTGTTCGTCACATCAGTGAGCCAGGCTCTGCGTGGACCTCCGCGAGGACCACACCCCAGCCAACAAAGCCCAGCAGAGAGGCGGGGAGGGAAGATCTGTAATGTCACTGACAGAAGCTGCGAGGTCTCACAAACATTTATCTTTATTGACAGCGAGTGTCTGCAGGAGCAGCAGCAGCGCGGTTAATGGGAGTTTCTGCGCATTCAAGTGTTTAAGACAAATACAGACGGATGCAGAATCCCTCCAACTGTATGACATCTTGGCATAAAATATAATTCAAATAACTTTTATGTGGCATCTTCGTAAATATTTTAAAATGTAATTTCTGCCACTAGGAGGTCTCTCACATCAAAACAATAAGAAAATAGGAAGTCTGATGAGGTGGTGAAGCAGCGTGGGATCATGGGAGTTGTCATTACCACCATTACCACCATTACAGTCATGGCAGTCAGCTTCTCCCAGGATCCAGATCCGATGACCAAACCCCCTCAGCTGGCTCTACTCCCACCGGATGTCTGAGCTCCTCACCCTCAGGGCCTTAGAAGATTAGCTAGCAAGTTAGCTGGCATTTTCCTAACATTAACTAACTTAATATAATCTTTTAACCATCTTCAAAATGTGGTTGTCTTTTCAACATAGATTAGCTTAGCACATAGCATATCTAAATACATGAAAGGAGGAAGTTGACCAAGGCCAGCTCAACGGTTATTGGAGCACAGAGCAAAAAGGGGCGGGGCTTAGGAAGATCAATTGTGAAATATGTTTGTCAGTTCTCGAGTCATGCCCAAAAACGTTTGACAGTGACCTTTGACTCCCAAATTTGAATCAGTTAATCCTCAAGTCCAAGTGGAAGTTTTGTGCCAAATGTGAAGGAATTTCCTCGAGGCGTTCCTGAGACATCACATTCACAAATATGGGACGGACATGAGCTCACAGTGACCTTTAAGTTTGACCCTTTACCACCAAAACCCACCAAAACATAATGCCTCCGGCCGCCGCTGTCTAGCTAGCTGTGTGGAGGCATAAAAACATTGATGTTCATTTTTTTAATCTGCAGTAGAAAATTTAAAATATCTTCAAAAATCTTCCATAAACAAATCCTGGATCTCCACCAAAACGTATTTACTTAATCTTTGGCCCATGTTCACACTTTTCACCCCATTTCATTTAAGTCTAACAAGTTTTTGAGATATCCTGCTGAGTAACAAAGAGCAAACAAACAGCAACACAAACACAATGTTCTTGGCAGAAGTAATACAATATTTGGCAGAATAACAAAAGCTCGAAATGCCAACTCAAAGAACGGCCAAAAAAGATTAAAAGCAGAGAATGTGACTGGAATAAAACAATCACAGGAAGACGGCAGAGTACGGCGGCTTCCATACGTACTGTGAATAGAGTCGGGGGTGACACAGGTAATGAGTACACTGAGGTAGAAAGGTGTGAAATTAAACCTCTATGAAACTGATACTGCTCTGTAAAGAAAGGTAATTATACAGCTGACGTTTACTGAGCTGTAATGTAGTTTGATGAGACACAGCTTTTATGTGGGAGGACCAAATATCCAACCAACCAGGTGAAACTCGGAGAGCTCAGTTCTGGTCATTCATCAGTCAGAATCTCGTCCATCAAATCCACGTGTCAGCGTCGTTTTTCTGACTCAGTCCCCATTTTTAATCCCGTTTACACAACTCAGCTTGGCTCTGAGAACTGTTTGAATGACCTCAACAATCGTAGATTCAAAGGTCTGCAATCAGACTGGAGCACAAAAAGCATCTGATGATATTCAAAGGTTAATTAAAGGATAATGCTTGACGAAGTGTCCGTTATCGGGAGTTAACGGATGATGAGGAGGCAGCAGAGGTCCATTAATACCCGATAACAGAGGCCCAGAGGGCATTATCCCGATTATACCATGGAATATCTGGAAGAATAATTACCGTCCCATAAGGTTTTAATGCAACGGAAACATTGTTCACTGCTCCAGTTGATAGGATGAACCTTAGATACGAGAGGAGATATTTCTAAATAAAAGGAGAAAAATGATCAAATATGAGTAACTACCTTTTAATTCGTCAGTTTCCAAAGGTACTATAAAAATAGGTCTTTCTACATGGTCACGTCATATAAACAATTTATTCACTGAAATTACAGAAAATGTGCTGCATTGTGATACATTATTTTATCAGCATGTGACGTTTTTGTCCTGTGTTGGTGTTAAAATTCCCCTCAAAACGTATTTGCTGTTGCAAATCAGTTGTATGGACTAAATGTGTATTAGACAGGGCTGAATATTCAGATGAATTCCTTTTGAGGTTGATCCTTGAACAGCCTGGTCGACCACTGGATGTGTCAATGTTGTGTTTACAGCTTGTTCCCACCAACTGCTCAAATAATCAGTTATTGGAGGTTATTTGCGCTTTATTTTTGAACAATTTGAGCCAACATACTGCAGCAAAATGAAATTCCTTGTTGTCTTGCAGAAGGACTTCCTCTCCCCTGAGAGACTCCGCCCTCCTCGCGGCGTTCATCAAACATAAACAAGGCGTTACAGCTCTCCCTCCGACTGTTCGCTCGCTATTTTTGGCGTATGTTCACATGAGACTTCTTTTCATAAATTGTGTTTGTTTGTATCTCGCTCTGTGTGGGTGTGTGTCGTTGTGTCTATATCTTGGCAGTGTTTCTGTGTGTGTGTGTGTTTGTGTGAGTCTCAGAGGTAATGAACAACCGTCCACCTTCATGGAAACCAGTCAGTTTTCGCCTCAGCATCCCAAATGACATCAAACGGTGCAGCCGCCATCATTAGCCGTAGGATGTTTTCCTGTTTACAAAAAAAAAAGCCCTGAGTGTTTTTCAGTTTTTTCACATTCAGAAGGAAACTGACAGTAATAAAAAGTTTGTACTGTCATCAGGAAGCTGTTGTTTTGACAGAAAGCCTTGCTCTCGCAGAGATTGTTGAGCTTTATTTTCCACTCAGAGATGCTTCCTCTTGATAAAACCCCCTGTGTGTGTTCCCGTCACGGTGCTGCTGTCAATACGCCGGCTGTTTACCTGCCTCACATCTTTCTGTGACTCGATTACTGTTGTGAAACTAACGTGTTGGCAAGCGGATTTAAGATGGCTGGCACTACAGAGGCATGATGAGGAATGATGATTTTCTCTGTCAGCTTTGATTAAACCTGCTTAAATAGGGGTCTCAGCCTGAAGGGGCCCGGGGCCATGTTGAGGTGGGTGCTAGGAACACAGCTGAAATCATTTTCACTGTTATTCCTCCGTTGGTGAAACTGGTACTGCAGCTGACACTGTAAGAGCTGAGAAAGTGAAACTGCGCATACCTCAGACACTAAAGCAGGTGGTGCTATAATCAAGGTAAGTGCATTTAGGCCCATAACTCCCACTTGGTACAATGCATGTTCAAAAACATGATTTAAGTTGCATCTTGTGATATAGGCCACACCCATTCCCGCCATTGCAAGGCATAATTTTCCGACCTCCCCCCAGGCGCTGCTCAAAACTGTAGAATCTTTGGACCCTTGTGTCCCAAAGTTTGTATAAAAAAAAAACCAAAAACCAAAAAATAAAGAAACGACTTCCTGTAGGTTGCAGTCAAAACAGGAAGTGATGTCATATCTCTACATGTGTGTCTGATTAACATGAAACTTAAGGCACAATGCCCATTGAGGATCTGCGCAAGATTTGGTTCCAAAGTGCCACAAGGTCACAAAAATGAAACACAAAGATGCTGGAATTATTTTTCAAAACTGCTGCTTTTGAACCGAATGTTTTCCGATCTCAACCTGCGACCCGGTAAAAGCTTCTTATTTTAGAATTTTTCCTACAAAGGTTAGATGTTAATGTAATCAGTTTCAACAATTTGTTTGAGTTAAAATAACTTATTTTGTTACAGTATAAAGTAAGTGGCTACCTTGTGATTGACAGCTCGTTCTCAGTGAGTCCGTCCAGCTCAACGCACCAAACTCAGATCAAACTGTCAAACAGTGCTGATCAGATATGGATCCAGATTCTATTTCTCTCCTCAAATCTGTTCACAAACACATTTTACTGTTTATCTGGAATACCAGATCCTGTGTGAGCAGGAGAGCCGCCATTGTTTCCTGATACAGACGAGTTGAAACTGCAGCAGCCAATGAGAGCAGCTTATTGACAGTTTGTAAACCATCGTACAGCTCAGTGCTAGAAGTAGGTCAGGGGTCAGAGGTCGCATCATCCAGACTGTTGGTGAAGCGAATGTTCCTGATGGACTATAATTTTCATGAGTAATTTTAAAGCAAAATAGGAAACAGATCCTCAGTTCCCTTCAGGTCCCCTGGTGGGTTAATCCGGGCCTGATCTCTCGCAGCTGTAATATTTACTTCTTGGCAATTTGGAAGCAGAAAGTGAGTTTGAAATATCAGTGCTGTAGCCTCCTGTGTTTGGTTTGTGGAAGTCTTTAAAAGGTAGGCTTAAAAAAAAAAAGAAAAGTATTGAACATTTTAGAACAAGTTGTCAGACTCAATGTGGATCATGAGCTTCACTGCGGAGGAGGTGAAACAAAGGAAGGCAGAGAGATGAGCAGAGGTTACTGAGCTCCTGCCAACAGCCCCTCGAAACAAAAAAACACATCGTGTGAACAAAGTTACATCAGCAGAGATGGAAACGTTATCTGAGTGAGATTCTTTGTATGCAGGAGCACAGCTGACAACTGATTTCAGTGGAAACTATAAAGATTGCCAGAAAAGTCGCTAACGGCACCATGCGCTCCTTTTTAGTATCTTTGATCTCATAATGTCACTTTTAACACATTTACATGTTTTTTAACAGAAGAAAGTCGAGCTAAACATAAGAGTCTCCAACCAGCTTCATCATTAGCTCTAATTATATTTCATCTCTTCAGTGTATGTTTACTGCTGTATCCAACTGAAGACACTGGAATAAACGTTAAACTATTGTAAACTCTGCATTAAATTAAATAGTTCAGAACAATATCAGTAACTGGTCATTAGTTTGCACATTTACAGGTCGTTAACATTTCTTTTTGGCTGGTGATTGGTCGACTGAATGTAACACTGCTCTCCTCCTTTCCGACTCTCTTTAAGGGAGTTGGAAGATTTAGTGAGACAGTTGCAAAGGTAGCAGCACCGACTGTCGGAGCAGAGGTCTGCCTCAGGGGCCAGTTCCACACGGACTGTTTACCTACAAGCAACCAAAGCTCAAACGTGATTGGTCAATACTACCGGACTACAGATGGAAACCAGAACGCTTCTGATGCCAAAATCTAGATATCTGATTGTAGAAATTACTCTAGTTGCCTCTACATGTTGAGTCTTGGTCTAACTTTGTTCAGGCATTTTTATTTACACATCAAATATTTTATAAAACAAATTATTTTTTCCTACACAATCACAATGAATTCACTTAATTAATCATGGAAATTATTTCCACAGGATCAAATGGCTTTCTTTCAGCATTAAGCAGTTACATTGGTCCAACTTAATTTAATAAGACCGACTAAATTTAAATTAATAAATGTAATTGATCAAACAGAATTGCTTAATGCAGGAAGGAAGCCATTTAATCACATTGCAATACTTTACATACTTTAATTAAGTTCAAATAATAACTTCTGAGTGTAACTGACATTAAAAAAAAGTACAACAAACCACATCAGAGTTAATCAGAATTTTCTTTGAATGAGGTCAAACATGGTCCAATAATTTAATTAACACAAAGACAATAGATTTATTTAATACTAACAACTTCTAGTTTGCTAATCAAACACAATCCCTGGTTGTTTTTTTTTGTGTGTGTGTAGAATTTTGTATCGTTTCACGAGCTCAAACCCTTACTGACCATTATTTGAATGTGTATTGGTCTTTTCATGGGAAATATCACCAGACTTATCCTTTAAAAATGTCATGTTTAATTATCATGCCTTCAGCCAGTCTGTGCTCTGTCAGTGTAACTGTTTAAATGGCAGAACGAAGCGCCTGAAGGCACCATCCGGGACTATTAATGCAGTGACGTAGTCAATGTTAGAAAATGTTGACCTTTGACTGTAGCACCCTCGTTGGGCCTCATTAGTATAATTTTAACATGAGAAACTGAAGAGGCATCGTCAGACACGTCTTAAATAACATTTGACAAACGGATGGACACAAGCTGATCCCTGAAGTCACCCACCTCCCTCATTCCCTCATCCCCCCGTATTTCATCATCAATAACAGCTCAAAATAGATATGGGAAGTGCTTCTTTCAGCTGACCCTTTTTTGTGTGAGTTCAGTCCATCGCAGTGCTGACCTTGAGCAGAGAAGTCAGTGCAGCCAGATTAGACAATCGCTCCAGGCGTTTCTGAAAAAGCCCAGAGTTTGCTCGCCTCTCCGGTGCAGCTACTGTAGATAGATTTATCTCTGCGCCGCTCAGCCAAAGAAACTCAATTTGGCTCCTGATCAAATGTTTGATCTTAATTATCACGATCCAAATGGAAAGATTTAGTCATTAGATTCTCCTTTTTTTTGTCTTTTTGTGGTTGGGGGTGTAGAGATAATTATCTAAAATGAATTTTGCATGAGTGAAGGGACAAGAGAGCAGCTCTGATTCCTAGTTCAAGCACAGCCAACACAGAGCAAATGAATCTTGAAATTACCATAGGTCACTGAATTAATTCTCCAAATGGCAATTGGTGTGATTTCTCCTGGGTGAAAGATGACTGGCAAGTCCGCTTCCCTGCTCACCTGTAGGTGTGGATGTGAATTTTCCAGCCGTGCAGGCGGAGGTCAGATTCTGTTTCAGCTGCTCGTCGAGTCAGTTCGAGCACAGATGTTACACAAGACGAAGAGCACGGTTGCAGAATTTACGACAGTTGTGTAATACAGTTAAGTGGATGCACCTTGAAAGCCATAATTTAAGTCAGAAGAAGGGGGAGGACTGGTAGGATAATCACGGCTTTTCTTTTGCTCCATTTATTTAATGAGTCACCTAATAGATTGTCTGGTCGGAGAACTCCCAGGACTCTTTCTGTGGCCTGAGACTGATTCTGACTAAGCAGTAATTTCTTCAGATCACCCTCCTTTTGTGATGCTCTTGTCATATTCAGTAACTGCTGTGTTCCTCCTGCTGCTCCAGACTTTTTTCACAATCTGTTCCTGAAGTCCAGTTCAGACCGAAGATTTTACAACGTTGCCGTGGTGTGGATTCGCCTGCAACCATTGACAGTATATATAATGGACAGAGCTCTTGGGAGCTTTTTACGCCTTCATTATTACTTACAACCAGCAGGGGGCAACTCCATGGATCCAAGACGTCAAATAGTATTGAGTCTTATGGAGAAATGAGCCGACTTGAATTATCTTTTTATTTTTAAATATTATTATTTTTTTGGCCTTTTTTGGCTTTATTGATTGAGTAAGCTGTAGAGAGACAGGAAAGGTGGGTGGAGAGAGAAGGGATGACACGCAGCAAAGGGCCGCAGGTCGGATTCGAACCCAGGCCACTGCAGCAACTCTGTATATGGGTTGCCAGGTCTACCGACTACCGAGGTAACCGGGCGCCCGAGCCGACTTGATTTATAAGCT
>JAGRRF010011196.1:1164385-1177693 GCA_019097615.1 Morone chrysops
AACTTTTAACTATAATCATCTTTTAAAGTTTCTAGATCATAATTCACCGTTCACAACATTCAACATGACTTCGTACATAGTTTACATGTTTTATCAGAACATAATTATAGAACCAAACGTCCGTTTGGAAATACCTTACGTTATACCAGAATCTTACCAAAAGGTGGAACTGTGACTCCATCAAACATTCAGACATTTTATACATGATTTTGTAACTCAGCTAATCCTGGACACAGAAACATCAGACAAATATTACATTTGCGTCCTTCTTATTCTGGATGTTAATCTGTTAATTAGGTGAAGATGGAACTTCATCTTAGTACTTAATCAGGACTAGACCAATATCAATGTAAGTGTTGCTTCTGCTGTAGACTGGAGTACCATGGCTTATCAGTATTGGAATGTAATGTCAGGGCCTCACATAGACTACTCATAAATCACTTCTTCAAAACAGACAATGACAGTATACCAGATGTGAAATCAAAGGAGTTTCTTCTCTGGAGGTAGAACTGTCAGACTAAAAGGAGTGTGAACACATTTCAAGGACATCTAATCCCTATTTACAGTCAAAAAGCCCCTTAATTATCACACATCTCCTGTAAGAACAACATTAGTTTCACGAAACTTGAGCATAAAGTGTCCTTTTATCTGTGGAAAGAAGTTTAAAGTCGTAAACACAGTCTTCTTCCTGTCGGAGGACTGCTTGGCACGGCAAAGTCTTATCTCCTTTTCCTGGGTCAAAAAGGTCAGAGAAAGAGGCCTTTCTGGACGCTCCTGGTGGAACAAAATTAAACATTGAGATTATTGTTGCATTAAGAGACGAATAAAGTGTCTCTTGTAGATGGGAGAGGGCAAGGTCCTACACTGGAAATCGATTAAAATGACCCAAAATTCTGAAAATTCTGGCCTTGGCGACACATCCTATGATTTACAGACAGATTAACAATGGATTTCCACACCCTTAACAGAGAATGGACGCTTCTGGGAGGAAATTATTGTTTAGTCCACCAACAATACTTGTGTCTCTGTGTAAACACGTAGCTAGGCTTTTGGTCCAGTTCAGTCACTGATTGTAATCGTGTCCAAACCCTGCTGTTTGTCGCAAGTTTTTTTTTTAAGGAAGAACTCACACTGGTCTCAGGTTTTTGTCAACTTAAAGACAAACTTGGTGATAGTACGTGACTCCCCATCATGGACACTCACCTGTTTGTTGTAGAGGAAACAGAGCGGAGAAGAAAGGTGAAGATAGTTTTCCCCTGACAGCCGGCTGAAGGCTGCAGTCACATGGGCTCATCCATCTTTGAGACTGCCGCCGCCCTCCCATAGAGAGTTTTGATTATGTTGAGTGCTCGGCCTGCTGGAAACAAGGGCTCATTCAGGAAGATATGTCACGGTTATAAATTGCAGCTTCACTTTTTTGTCACTGTGTCCTGTCACAGTTTTAATTAAACAAGACAAAGACCAGGAGATGGGAGTGGCCGGCCATCAAGGAGAAAGATGGTTTGTAGGTTTCTGATAATAACCAGCAGAGAGGAGGCGGTGGTGGTTGTGATGGTGGTGTGGATAAGAGGGGCCTAGCAGGGCTTACTGGAGCAAGAACCAGATGTTATTAGTCCCTGTGCTGCATGCTGAGCCAGCAGGCGTCAGGCTGGTTGGTGTTCTGCTGCCTGCTGGGCCGACTCTGGTGCTTAAACAATCTGGTTATTCTGTATTTTTCTTATTAACAAACTGAATGACAAAACCAGAACAAAATGTTTTAGTTTCAGTACTTTTTCCTACTATTATTACTATTTTTCCAGCTCATTCAGTGAGAACACAAAGGCTGTTAATACAGGACATTTAAAGACACTCAAACAAAGAATGCTGTGTATAATCTATAATAATATTTACTCTATTGCTCTGTTAGGAATGTAACAATAAATCTTGAGAAAATTAAATCATGATACAAATCAGTGAGATGAAAAATTGTGATTGTTTTTTTAAACAGCAGAGGGCGCTGCAAGCTCGCTAGTTAATCTACATTAATTGTAAAATAGCTAATAACATCTGATGGCTAATTATAGCAAAACACTAGCCAATTAGATAGCTAACGATGGATGTAGATTAGCAGGTACATTTTTCCTATAAGAAGGAATGATACGTCTGGTATCACAGCGCGCAGCTCATCCTCCCAACAGTCGGGTTTCAAACAAAATACGCACCCACGTTCACGTAGGTCATCTGAGTGAGAAAATACAATTGAAATATTCCAGAACAACATCGATTATTTTCAAGATATTTGGTCATTTAAATCAGTTTCCAGGTATTCCAGGTTTTCCAGGCTGTGTGAGAACCCTGATAAGATGTGACTATATAAATGTTGTTTGTATGTGTTCATATCTTTGATCTGTCTTTGTTTAAAATGTGGTTGTCTTTTCAACATAAATTAGCCTAGCATAGAGGGAGTTGACGAGGCTTGCTGAACTCTTATTGGAGCGTAGAGCAAAAAGGGGCGGGGCTTAGGAAGGGTCAGTTGTTGGGGTCCAGTGTCCAGTGTTTGGAGAAGCTGAACAGTGTATAAATAAACCACAGTGTGTGTGTTCATGGTAGTGAAGGAATATGTCACATACTGATGTGTTTTTAATACTTTTGGCAGATGAAGAGATATATCAGGATTTGATATTAGTTTATACATTCACTGTTATACAGAAGATATAGATAGATAGATGTTATATAAAGAAGAAAAACACTGACTACATCCAGTGTTACAGCAGTAAAGTGTTTGGGTTGGTAACAGACTGGTTGTCATGGTAACCAGCTACTGTTAAGTGCCTACTTGTTTTCACACAGTTTTCCGAATCGGAGTGATTCATCTTCTAAAATATCTCCGGCCCTCAGTGTCCGGGCTCTGCTTCGCTGATGAAGGATGGGGCCACGTAGAGGACAAACAGAGCAGCCAAAGGCTTTAATTCATCTCCTGTACACACACACACACACACACACACACACACGTACACATATATAAACACAAATACACACACATATATACACACTCTCTCTTCACATCTCTCATCTCTCCAGTGAATAGGACTATATATCTGTGGTTTTATGTTGTGGCCTTGTGTTCGCTGTGTGGGAGGTGTGTGTATGTTTGTGTGTATATATATATGTGTGTGTGTGTGTGTCTCTCTCTCTGGAGAAGCTCATTAGATCCTGTTTGCTGTTTGGGTCCTGTAATAGGAAAACACTCTTTCTAAATGTGGCTTTTACTCTCTCACAAACTAACAACAGTGTCTGCACTTAAAAACACATTTGAATACAGGTTTGAATACAACATAATGTTTGATTACTGGCGTTCTGCAGTACCGAGCTTTCATCCCCCGGTGTGTAACTATGCAGTCTTAAAATATGAAATATGTTAAATATGTCCTCCATTTTGAGCGATGTTGTGCTATTTCCTATTTATTATTATGATTTATTTCAGCTTGTTTAAGGAAAAGTGTGTAACCTACTTCACTTCACTCAAAATATATTGTTAAAATATAAAGAGTGCAGTGATTGAACGGATATGTTAACTATCTTTGTTTTGTTGTTTGGGGCGATGCTCTACCGCCAAAGAACGAGTGAGAGCTGCTCCCTCTTTTCTCTTCTTAGCTTCCTCCGTCAGCCAACATCGTTGGTTGTCTGTGATCATTATGAGCCAAAAGTTACATAGTGCAAATGCAGAGCCGATTCTCAGTGGATTTATGAGCTCAGTAAACCGTTTCCTGATGAGTTTCTGGTCTCAGTCTCTAGTTTCAGTCTTCTTCCATACAGCATGATGTTCATTTAGTAACTGATGGTCCCATTTAGAGTCAAACATAAAGCAGGGTATGCTTAGCTTCAAAATGGTCTTGAATCTGTTTTTTAAGGTGTAAAAGTCTCTAATAATGTCGCTGTAGGTCTGAATGTTGATTGAAATGTAGTGACAGATGTGGATGAACTCACTGTACCGAGCTTGTTGTTGTCGGTCTGGCTCACTCTCAGCTCTACTTCCTGTGTATATATTGACTGAAGCAGCTGCAGTCGTGTTCTTAGAGGGCTGTTAGTTTCAAAGCTGCACTGTTTAGTCACGTAAACATGACTTTAGAGTTTGGACGTGTTAAAAGCCTGGATGTGTCTGATCAGCCTGCCTTTCGTCTCGGCTGCCTGGACAGGAGGTTCTTCTTTCTTCCCTCCTTTCAACCTGATGCAACTTCACAGATTTAAAAGCATCTTTATTTGATGTAACCTTCCTAAACTTCCACTCCTCAGTGTTATAGGCTTGGGGAGGCTTTCAGCTGTGTCTCTTTTAATGTGGCAGCATCATTAAATGCCTGTGTGAAATTAGGCCTCCTACTCTAATTGGCAGCCTAATAAGTAGATAGGAGTATTACTATGCAGCCATGTTAGGCATGCGCCACATTTGATGCTTGGCACTTGCAATTTGAAGTCATTATTAGTGGTGGCCCGGGCAGATGAGGCGGATAAATGCTGTTTTGATGTGTGAGGGCTGAGAGGATTTGGGAAAGGTTTCTCCCCGGGAGGGCTGGCAGGAGGGCAGGTGACGATGGAAACAAATAAAGTTCACGAGACTGAAACAATGTCTTCTTCCCTGATACCTGTCTGTCGGTAAATGTCAGGGAACTTAATTACCGCTCAAAGAGATCATCCTTCCTTCGCAAGACCGGGGTTCAAACCCCCCGTTGTGCTCCCTTTTTCATCTGCTTAAAGGGCAGAGCAGCATGTTTTGATGATGAGGAGGTTCATCCAACTACAGATTAACAAGGGAGGAGTTTTGGGAGAGCAGCAATGGGACTATACTGGAATAGGCGGCGCTATTTAAGTCCAGCAGCTGTAGTGGATCCATTAGCTGACTCTGCCTGACTGGGAGCTCCCAGTGAACAGCAGGTCCAGACTGGGACTGAATGCAGCATCTGATGCTGACGGAGGACATTTTGACTGCGGGGAAAAAAGGACTCTTGCCACCACGGGGCTAAGTCAGCGAATGTTAGCTGCATAAGCTAACTAGGTAATGACATCTAATATTACTGTTGCTGACGGTTAGCTTCTTTTAGCAACAAGTCCATCAGAAAAATCCATAAATCACCTCGGTACCGCTGTCGTCAAACTGTCTGTCACTGAGGTTGTGTTCACTGGGAGGTTGCTGAGCCCCGTTCAGTTGCACACTAACAGCAGCTACATTAACAGTTAGCAGAGACAATATTCTCTCCATAAAATCTGATCCAGTTTCACCCAAATCACTGATAAAGTTGTGTGTTTGTACAGTCACTCTGTCGGTAGAAGTTGAAGATCCATTGACGGGTGAATGTCAGGATAATGTTGGTTGAAATCAGTTAGTTCATGCTGAGGTAAGCACACGCATATTGTCATTTTTGGATTAAGGACAAAAAACTGAATATTTGGTGCATATAAACATCGTCACCTCAAAGTTGAAACTGATGAACCGAAGAGCTAAAAAAACTCAAAAACTCTGCAACCAGTGACGCAAGATGACTGCATTCATCCAAATAACATGAGGAATATGTCACGTATTGAAATGGTGTCCAGACAAATCTTAAATCTTGTAATTTGACATTGTTTGTGTTTATATTGATCTCTCCTCTTTAAATCTGCTTACTGTAAGCTTAGAGAGAGGCTGTTTCTTCATTTTATTTAAATCTTGGAGATCTTCTTAATCTGCCTCATGATGTCCCAGCTGTGAGAGGAGGGCAGCGGGATGACAGTGACAGTGCATTACTTGCTAATCATGTCCCATTACATAATTATCCCTCGATTTATTGCCAGGATCTCTTCCTCATTAACAGCCATGAATCAGAGCTTGTGTGCTGATAAAACATCCCATTAGCCATGTTGGGATAGTAACGCAGTAGGGCGGCGGGAACAATGCAGATTTCTTTTTTCTTTTTTTTTTCTCTGGTGTGATTGCAGAGCGGCCCGGAGAGAGGTCGTCTGAGGTTTCAACAAATATTCCTCTATGTCGGAAGAGCTGAGATTAAATTCTTGTTCGTGACAAATAAAGAAAATGTCACATTTCTGTATTAATGTTAATTTTAACTGATTGTCACTGGTTGTCACTGGTTGTCACTGGTTGTCAATAGGAAGTCCTAAAATAGTTTAGATTTAAATCTTAACTAAAGAACTAAAATTTTCCTGGTTAAATAAAGGTCACACAAATTATTTAAAACCTGCTTTTTGTTAAAAAAATAATACATTATTATATTATTAGTCTTATGTGAATAACAAAAATTACTTTTTAACCCTTTTAAGATTAAGAAAGGAAATTCAAAAATGTAATTTCTTTGTAATTTCATATCTAAATCTTGCGTAAGCGAGAACCAACCAACTTCATGGTTCTGTGTAACAAACTATCTGCCACACTCAGGTTAAGTTAATACAAAATTAATTTGAATTTCTGACTTTAAATTAACTTTGAATATTAAAAACTCCCACAACCCCGCCAACGTACAATAGCTCAGGATAATTATCCTTTATTTTATAAAGTGAAACAAAACAATGGAGGATTCATTCGTTTAAATCTGAGGTGTGAAGCAGTACTAAAATGTCCTGATGTACTGAGCAGACTTACTGTCGCTGTCTTCATTATGTAATCTTGTTTTGTCCTCTGGAGAATACTCACTCAGAAACATCTTTTTGGCCAATTTTCAAGGAAATACGCTTTAAATTTAGAAACATGAAGAAAAAAATGGAAAAACTAATATTTTCTGGCAGCTGGGAGCCAAAAAAACCCAGTAAAATAACAGAAAGTAGCAGACTCGTAAAAATAATTTCTGTAATTAAAATACAGTTTTTAGCTTTAATTAAATATATTTACATTGTAAAACAATGCAATGATCTATAAATACAGATTAATACTGCTATAATACAAATAATCAGGCTTACATTTACAGCAGAGTGCTGTTGTTATTGGATTTGTATTATTTTAATCTTCATAAACTGTAATAAAAGTCAATATCTGTGAAATTACAGTAATTATTGCTGTTTACACTGATAAAAACTATATTTGGAAAGTTCACTAATGCTTATTCTCTGATAAACAACATTTATTCAACTTCCATCATTATACAAGATATCTGTCAGTTAACAACAAATCCATGTAAAATTACAGAATAAATATTTTTTAACTAATTTTACAAATGTATTAACAGTATTAAACTCAAATATAACCGTTTAATCTGTAACTGTAAATAATCACAAAAAAGCTGCTTATTCAAGTACAATTTTTACATAAAAAGACACATCTATAATTTTTTCACAGATATTTACTGTTTATTTAATAGATTATTTTATTTTACATTAGACATTTAAATTCACAGGCTATTTTTGTAATTTCATTAATATTTCCATGTGTTTAAAATATGTGTATGTATATGTTATGAGTCAGCGACACACTAATAAGACATGCTTATTATTCTCGCCCACACACACACACACACACTTTAAAGAGGTGGTGGTGGTGGAGTCAGTCCTGCTGTTCAGGCATCTGGACGGAGTTGCTTCCTGCAGGGACAGAGGAAGTATTTGCCTTCTCTCTCCTTCACATCCACAGGGCAACAATTCAGTCTAATCTCCCCCCACGGGGCAGTTAACCGGACCGCCCATCCACCACGACCGCGCTGCGAGTAAACGATAGCAACTCCCGACTCAAACACACACACACACACACATTCATGCAGTGGGTTTCTCATCCCTTTGCTTAACGTTTCCAACTTTCTGAAACGTCAAAAATTAAGTTGATTGTAGCCATAGAGACGTAGAAAGAGCAAACATTTAACGGTCCAGTGTGTGTCGTTAAGGAGTATCTGTTGGCAGAAATATAATATTCATAGATTTGTTTACATTAGTGTTATCACACAGGGAGCGGGTCCACCATGTTTCTACAGTAGCCCAGAACAGACAAACCAAACACTAGATAGGACCTTTGTGTTATTTGCTTCGTGGAAATGTCACACTGGTCCTTTTTAAAGGTTGTAAATGTAACTGGCATTAAACTGTAGCTAACAGCGCCACCAGTGGCCGTTCAGTGAACTGCAGTCAGCATCCTGTTGAATCATCCTGGGCGTGACAAACACTGAACGCTGTAAAATGACTGACAATCATATTTAGAATAAAGTTACTATCTGCAATGTTCCTATATTTTATTTGGACCGTTAGCTCCATGCTACTAACTAGCTCGCCGTTTACAAATCAGCCATCAGCCAACACCACGAACGTTAGCTCCTCATGCCTGTTTGTCACCATTTCCTTCATCTCTGCCTCCGCTGTGAGCTCCTGTCCGACCAGCTGCTGTCTGATGTTAGTGAATGTTGACTTTGGGGCACAGTGGACTTTTATCTCTAAAACTACCTTAATCCCAGTCTTTTCTTCTCCTGTTTACCTGCTCCCTGAAGTCAGGTGTACTCACTGTAAATGAGATCCTGTAGGAGATCTGGCGGGTTTTTCTTTCATTAACCATTTTTGTTAGTTTTCACATTCATCCGGGAAGTTGTTTCTATGCTAATGAGCCTCGGTATTGGGAATGTGTGATAGTCAAACTCAATTCCCTTTTAAAACTCTCCAAAACTCTTATTAGGCTGCTCAGAAGCCGGCCGACCTGCTGCTGGCCGACACCGCCGGCTGATGGGAAGGGAATGAAAGGGTCGGACGCTGCCATTGAAATCGTGGCCTTTTGCATTAAACATCAGATGTGACTTTGGTGTTGGTGTGAAACTCTCGAACAAGCCGCTGCCGCTCTTCCTCCTCCCTCCCTGAGGATGAGCAGGAGAGGACTTTCATGGACGCGCTTTTTTCATAAATTAACATGCCGTCACATATGTGTTAATGAGTGTTTGCCTCAGAAGTTGGGATGAAAGAATGTGCAGACCTGCCTGCCGATGGCCTCACATGTGACTCATTTCAGTGGAAGTGTTTCAATAAAAAGAAACCAAGAATTCGTTGATCTGTGGCTGAGATATGGTCCTGTCACATCATACGGCGTTTGGTCTGTTAATTAATCCACTTCTGTTTGTGTGCCGAAGCAGGATGCAAGTCAGAGGTCTTCTAAAAATAGTCTGATAATCAGCTGTTGTCATATAGGTGTCCTGAAATGTCTGATGTTGAAGTGAACGTGTCTGTGTGAGGAGATGGAAGCTAAGAATAGTGGAAGAAACAGCTTCGACACACATGAAGCTTCGAGGGTTTCTGGCTGGAGGCTTCCTGGTGTCATTGAGCTGCAGACATACAACTGTATGAATTTCAATGTCATGGCATTTTTAATCAAAATCTTTGAGAATCGGGCAGTTTCTAGCTGATCTGGTTTGGTGTTATTAACATTTAGGTCCTTATGAAGTCAAAATTAATGTGTTTTATCACATAGGTCTCGTGTAATACTCCAGTTTTTGACAGAAAAGTCCTTTTTTGGGGGGATTTCCTTTAAAATAATAATATGAAATCTTCAATGAGTTTTACTGGTTTTCTGGATAACCTTCCTGTCTGTACAATAAAAGTCAAGATGATTAACACTTCCTAAGCCCCACCCCCTTTTGCTCTGTGCTCCAATAACAGCTAGCCTCGGTCAACTTCCTGTACTTAGATATGCTATATGCTAGGCTAATCTGTGTTGGAAAGACAACCCCATTTTGAAGATAGTTAAAAATAAGAGAGACACATAACTAGCTAACAGACAATTGATGTAGATAGCTAGTGTTTTGTTGACATTAGCTAACATAAGGTAACTAAGATGTAACTATATACATATATCATAAATGTCTCTTTTATATTTGAACCATCTTCACAATGTGGTTGTCTTTTTCACATAGATTAGCGTGACTGACTAATTGACTGTTATTGGAGCACAGATTAAGAAGGGGCGGAGCTTAAGAAGGTTAAATACATTCATAGCTTGTGCAATAAGAATTGGCACCAACCCTGAACATCTGATTGAGATTGAACAGGAACAGTTCTGGGAGAAAGTTTGTTTGGATCATGACTGAACCCTCTGGATGTTTATTGACCACAGATCTACCTCGCGAATACCCCATCAAACGCCTGAAAGTCAGCAGATATCCGACTTGACATTTATATCTTCATTACAGTTCCAGGATTAACAGAGCGGCTGTGTCGGGTCTGTATGGGAGGGCTGTTTCCTCCGCCGTAATAATGCTCATTAAGATTCCTCGCTTGTTTTGGGCTGTTATTCATCATCATATTTATTGTGGTTTTAGGCTTTATAGTGCATTAATAATGCCTAACATTTATCTTCCTCTGTCACGGCAATGGCTCAGCATCCCGCCCCAGTTGTGCAGGACTGTTTTTATTTCCTTTCAACCCCACATCACACATATTGTAATTGTTGGATATAAATCTGAACAGTAATGGCCCTGTCACATTCGCTCTTATTAGTGTTTGCAAGTACTGGAAACAGTTAGTGATGCTCCGTGTCTAAGGAGGCAATTAGTCAGCTCTAATTGGACAGAAATCCACCGCAGCGTTACAGTAGCTGCGTGGTCTCTCCGGGGCAGAGCTCTCTCTCCATTAACCTGCAGCTCATCTGAATGCAGCAGCGTATCACTGCATGTTCACGCAGCCCTGAACCGGACAGTCCTCATCCATTACCGAGCAGGGAGCTGCAACAGAAACAGACTCACCTGAACTCACAGTTCAAGATGTTGTAGATTGTTAGCAGACACTGTTAAATGCATTGACATGGTGATGTTATTTTTAGAAATGCTACTGTCAGTCTGCCGGTCTAACACCGCTGCAGTTTCCCCGGCTGTGTGTAAATTCAAACTGAGCCCATAATGGAAATATTATTAAGTCCTGATTTATGCATTACTAAAATAAAAGGCCACAGAGACAACGTGACTCTAAGTAACAACTAAATAGTTACACATGGCCCTAAGGTACAGAATGGACCCACAGGCAACTTCCTCTGTTCCTGTACTTACAGTAGCCTAGCATATAGCATGTCTGTGTTGAAAAGAGACCAATAGTCCCGTTTTAAGTTAGCTAATGTTAGCAAAACGTTATCTATCATTTTGTTTACATTAGCTCACTTAGTATGTGACTATAAATGTTTATCTTTTAACCATCTTCAAAATGTGATTTATTTTTTCGATTTTTGAAATCTAAGTCGGACCCTTCTTAAGGCACCTTAGTCCGCTTCCTTCTTTCCTGTACTTAAATATGCTGTCCTCGTTTTTGTTTAAAACACAACCACATTCTGAAGTCGGTTAAAATATAAAAGCAACATATAGTCACATCTTAAGTTAGCTAGCTAATCTATACCAGCCTGTGTTTTGCTCTCTAGCAAAGCACTAGCTAACTTATGAGCTAACAATTCTGGATCCATATCTGATCAGCACTATTTGACAGTTTGATCTGAGTTTGGTTGCATTGAGCTGGACGGACTCACTGAGAATGAGCTGTCAATCACAAGGTAGCCCCGCCCTAAAGCATCCCCTGCTTTATGGTCTGTTTTACTCTAAATGGGACCATCAGTCACTAAATGAACATCATGCTGTATGGAAGAAGACTGAAACTAGAGACTGAGATCAGAAACTCATCAGGAAACTGTTTACTGAGGGAATAAATCAACTGAGAAGTCGACTCATTTCTCCATAAGACTGAATGGTATCTGTTTATTGCAGCTAATGCAGCTCCCCCTGCTGTTCATTTCATAGAATGCATGTTTAAGACACTTCACAGACCCGGAAGCTCTGTACATTAAATATACTGTCAATGGCTAATGTGTTGGTAATATCATAAATATTATAATTGGTAATATAAATTGATGGTATAATTCTGAATAATTATCTTGTTGCTGGAAGTCAGATTATAAAACTGATCAGATATTTGAGTCGGAGCACTTTGTTGTTTCTGGAAGTTGAATTCAGAGAGAAAATAAGGTATGTTCATCCAGTGGATCATCTCTGCATTAACTTGAGTGTGTGAGTGTGAGTCACTTTTCCTGATCAACTGCAGCTCAAGCTGCACAATATACTCGATACGCAGACGGCCGCTGATTTTGCAAAGCATTATGGGTCCACATGTGTCATTGCATGTTGTTTATCTGTAGTTCTTGTTCGTGTGTGTAGGTGAGTTTATTTTGGAGTGTGAACTCTCGTTGCGAACAGTTGCCACGGCAACGCCAGTCCAAGGCTGCTCCTATTGTGCTTCCCACATCTCTGTATGTGTGTGTGTTTATTACATGTTTCAGGTCTTTGTCACAGGCTGTTTCTACAATGTCTAGCTAATTTATCTTCCTATTTCTAACTGTAAGTGTTTTGTTTTTGCTTATAATAAAATGTCCACTTCTTAGGACACGCATATAAACAGTTTGGAGATACAAAATGTAGAAACTGAAAGAAAAATAAATAGATAAAGACAAACTGACCCAGAATAAACTGGAACCAGAGGCCATTGTACCAAACTGTAGACTTTATTAAATAAACTACTAACCTGGTTGGATGCGGCTGATGTGCACTTATGCAGCGGAAATTGTCACAAAATAGGTAAATTATGAATAAAGCACCACTACACAGGAACCAATTTGAACCAAATCAAAACACTCAGTTCCATTTTAATGCAGCAGAAAACCCCCATGAGAGAAATAAAAGAGGAAGTTCAGTTGGGAAGTTAAAGGGAAAAACAAGAAACTAAAAGAAACAGAAACGGACTCTGAGTTGGACTCTGTGTTGGACTCTGTGTTGGACTCCATTCATAAGCTAACATTAGCTAGTGTTGCCCACTGTTGGCACTGTAGGGAAGCGGAGAGAGAGACAAAAAGCACCTGAATTAGTGAGTTTTTATGTTATGTTCTAGTTTTGCCTCTTTTTTTTAACGTCTTCTCAGTGTTCAGGTGTCAGTTGCTTTTTTACTGCTTTTTTATTGTCTATTGTTCTTATCACTTTTCCTTGTTGCTCTTTGCTGCAGCAGAGGCTCAATTTCCCCACAGGGATCAATAAAGTTTCATCTGTTCAGTGAAAGCTGATGGATTTCTGGTTCAATTCTGTGGTTTTTGTTTTGTTGTTGGTATTGTTGTGTTTTCATGTGAAATATGTCTCCGTCCCTGCAGTCATTATTCCCTCTGGCGTCCTACTTTCTCTCATTAAATTAAAGTAGAAAGATATATCGTTAAGGATTTGGTGAAAAGTGCTGTCGGAAGAAGCTCTTCATGGTTTAATTCCTCAAACCTCAGTGAGATCAGTTTTTACGTGTACGTTTTCATGTAAGCTTCATACGTACGATTCTGAAACATTTCCATAATATTTTCTGAATGAAGTAAAATGT
>JAGRRF010011196.1:1217370-1230312 GCA_019097615.1 Morone chrysops
CTTTATCAGTGATTTGGGTGAAACTGGATCATATTTTATGGAGAGAATATTGTCTGGTTTTCACTCTGACATCCTCCGACTGCTCTGCCTCATCTCCACTAACTGCTAATGTAGCAGCCTCCCAGTGAACACAACCCCAGAGACAGACAGAGGACAATTTGACGACAGCGGTACCGAGGTGATTTATGGAGTTTCTAGACTTGCTGCTAAAACTGTGGGTAACAATAATGTCAGAAGAGGTTAGCTAGTTAGCTCATGCAGCTAACGTTAGTCAAGTCCCTGCAAAAAACATCTCTGTACTCGGGTACTGCATTCAGTCTCAGTCTCACAGTCAAACAGAGTCAGACCGCTTTAGCTGCTGGACTGGGGGGGCATAACACACAGCACTATTGGCTACCGCAACAAGACCCTCTAGCTGCCTGAAAATACGTAAATATGACGAAGCAAATAGCTCTGTGATTTCTGTTTCACCTGGACTTTAATGTGTAACTGGAATACTTGATGTTTTATGCAGTAAAATGTTCAGATTAAGGTAATCAGAAAATGTTGTTGACATGGCAACTTTAAAGCTTTAGCTTTGTTGTACCTGTCAGTGCGACACCTTTATTATTGTTGTTAGTGGTGCATATCAGCCTGGGCACAGGGCTAATCAAGAGTAAACACCTGTGCAGGTGAGCAGGGCCTTTAAAGTTTAATCTTGATGTGGTTAATCTGACAGTTTAACAACATTAAACGTAGTGTTTCAGTGCTGAATGTGTTTTCTACAGATTAAGCTTTTTGTTATTCCTCTGGTGTGAGATGTGTGATTGCTCTGAAGCAGACTTCACTGGAGTATTTGAACGTTTCAAGCTTAATGTTGGCTTGAAATTGGTCTTGAATTGCATTTGAACTGGCATTAAGAACACATTAAGGTTAGGTTGCAGATAGCTATTTTTATTCTTAGTGTGGATATCAGTGTGTGTGTGTGAGTCATGCTGTTCTCCCTGGATTTCCTACAGGAAGAGGTGGGAGCTGTTCTCAGCTCTGTTACACTGCGTTCTCGTGAGGAAATGAGCTCCACGGTTCTGATAATGAGACGCAGCAGGAGAACAGAGCGGGCCGGCCTGCTTGCTCTGATACAGCAACTTCTCAAAAACTCACTGTCTGATTGTTGGACGGTTTATCATTTGTTCCAGAGACCATCGTGTCCCCAGTCTGTCTCTCTGCCCATTAGCATTGTGCTCTCTTTCATTCTTACCTCTTAATCAGGAGCATCAGAACAGCAGACTCTCAAACCACCAAAACGTCTGACTGATGACTGAAGGGATTTTATTACCATGTCATCATTGTATTACATTATCAGATACGGCCTATGAGACTACATGTGTCTGCGTTATGTCATCATTAGTCACAAGTTTCCGAACACATTTCTGTGCGTTTTCCTTCAAACTTTGCTCAGTGTTAGACCACAAGGTCGAATCTGAACCTCACAGCTTTCAATAAAATCTGATTCTCATACATTTTGTAAGACCGACTCATCATCCAAACACTGGATTCTGACCCTGCTGAAGGACAATTAATGCAACACTATGTAAGATTTGTTATGTGTGGGATTTGGCAACCCCAGTTGCAATACCACTGTGCGAAATATGGACAGCTTGATTTTTGTCAGCTGTTCTAGTCAGCTGAGCTTTACTAACACAACCAAACATTAATCAGCAACACAAGAGTTAATATTACTGACTAGTAACAACTGGCCGCCTGCCTGTAGCCTTTTATTTCACCGCTCTCTGTACACACCCACTAAAAGCCAGTCCCACACTTACGAGCTCTTATCTCTTCTTATATTCCTCCATCAACGTCCTCTTTGGTCCCTGAACCTCCACAGAGGCTGCTGAGCCCGGTTACATTGCCCACTCACCAGGCTCCGGTTCAGCATTCCCTACCTGGTTCCCCCTTCGTCCTGAGCCTGAAAACGACCTCCTTCTGGTGGTCCAAACCTCCTTCATTAGCAGTGTAAATATACCAACATGCTTTTAGCTTCCAGTCCGGGCAGCACAGACTGAGCGAACTAGCTTAGCAGTTAACTTACTTTAGCAACAAGTAACCCTCAAATTGCACCGGACTCCGCGGCACTCGCCCTAGCTGATCACGTTTGTTCTAGTTTTGAAATTACACCAGAAGCACTGCGTTGTAGAATATGTGGCTAGTCTGTTTTTGACAGAAACTGCGACCCCGCTCACATCAAGCAGCGCTGAGCAGATCACACTGGCAGGAAGTCAGAGAAGACACAGAAACAGCATAGAGAATCTGGTAAATTTTCTAAATAAAATACAGTGTGCAGACTCCAGATCGAATTTCATGCTACATCAACATTGTGGCACCAGGCTAGAAGTCAATCAGTCAGAGGAGATTTGAAGGACAACATACACAAGTAAACAACATTGCACAGGCAACGTAATTTGCAGGATTATGGGACAGCCTACGTAAACAAACCTTAAATTAAGTTATTAAACCCAGTAATTCTTTAGGATTTAGACCTTAAGTGACATTTCTTGATTGATATTCTACTTTTAAAACCTGCTGAACAATGCCAACATCACAACAAGCTAATTACAATAAAGATGTATGCAAACATTAATGAATCCCCTTCATGTTGCTTTTTAAAGCCTCCAGCGGTCTTTTTTAATATCACTGATTATAATTGTTCACTGTATGACATTAATTTATAGCTTTTCCAACAAGTCTGTAAAACTAAATAATAAAACGTGGACAAAACCTATTCATATGTAGGGGTAGGATTCATCGGCTACATTACAATTCAGGGACATTTTAACACGGAACAACTTCGATTCTATGTAATCTGATAACATTTGTTTAAAGTAAAATAAGTCAATTCTATAAAAGTGACACCTTCAAATAGATATATTTTATAAAATACCAGGGAATCCCGAGTATTTATTTAAGAATTACAGTCATTGAGTTTGTTGCAACAGACAGACAGAGACACTTTGTGCAGTGATGACTTTTGACCTCGCCCAGTTGGAGCTCAGTTGTGTCTGGAAAGTGTTTATTATCTTGCGTGTTGTTGCTTGTACTAGGTATGTTAGCATCCACATTGTGCCATCTCACCAGGTGAGAGTTAAGATCTATTGTGCTACTGCTGGACTTAATATCTGTCTGACAGATCTTAGAAATGGACAGACGTCTGTCCAACTTTCCTTCTTACAGAATCCAAATGTCTTCCTGACTTTAGATTTGATGTTGCACTGTAAATTGTGTCGTTGTTGTCGGCGAGCCACATCACACTAACGTTACTCTCGGCGCTCTTGTTGCAAGACCCTGGTGTTGACCTTTTACCTTTCACGAGAGTGGAGATGGAGTTTGCAGCAAAGCTTCAGTCAACAGATTCATATCTTCAGAATCAGACCATCGGCCGGTTCGTGATACATTTTGATCGATCCAGGGTTCTGCGTACTGATGTAGTTGCCTCTATAACTTGAAAACTGATTTCTAACTTGTATCTGTAAATCTGTACTCCCTTAATTATTAGGGTTCTCAGATGTTGCGAGGCAGGTGGACTCACAAGAACACGCAATAATCCATCTTGCCAGTCTCTCATGATAACATTCTGAGGACATTTCCTCCACAGATGTTAGTAATCATGCATGCAGCACAACATGATGCATTAAAACACATCATCCAACAGCGTGACACCCACAGAGTCCCTCTGACAGACAGCACAAGCCACCCAGTGAACCAGTAAACACATCAGATCTTATACCCACAGTCTGACCCTGCAGCAGCGCTGGTGAGGCTGAGAGGAAGTGGCAGGGCATCAGAGGCGTGTTCACAGTATCATAACACGCTATCATCATGTGATTCATCCCAGCAACCGCTTGTGTCGGGTGCCACCGTGCAAATTACAGGTCACCGGCTGGAGAGGGGATGAATAATTAACAAGCCTGTGATGGGCTCCCTGGCGGAGGCAGCGCTGACAACGCTGGCTGTCAGCCTGTGTCTTACACGGGTCCAGGCTGACATAAATCACAGCTCCAGTTTTAATTCGGCCGCGCGGGCCAGACTGTCTGCCTGCAACATAACCGTCAGCCCTGCAGAGAGAGGATTGTTTTACAGATTCATCTCCAAACAGAGAGGCTCATATCGGACGTAAATCTCCCAGCGTCGCCGTCAGGGCCAGAGGAAGTTAAGTGGGAGTTTTGACTGAGGCATGATGCGGGAGGATCCGCAATGAACTAATGGTAACACATAAATAAAGTTTATTTGTCTGTTAAACCATTATACAGGTCCCCTTCCAGCAGGAGGCAGCCATCACTGACACCAAAAGTCACTCCTGCTCGAACAAAGTGACACGACAACACATAAACTACTGCACCCTCAGACGGAGAATTGGCACTGAATAGAAGAAAGGACTGCGTCAGTATTCTGAAAATGAACTTAATCTGTACTTTGACCAGCAAATACAGCATAAATGCTTTATGCTGTATTTGGAGGCTTTTATCAAAATTGCCATTGAATTTGGCTTCTTCTCACAACAAAAATAGTGAATTTGCGACCAAAAGGAAGCTCCACATTTGTCTTCTGTTGCTGCCAGGTGCACAGACTGGCCATCATTCACCAAGTCCTCTCAATACGATGCACTCAGCAGTTGGTCCGCAGTCAGGTTCTGGTATTAAGATTTGGGCTTTATCTGCAGAAAGTTGCACAAATTGCAATAATCACACAGTGATCAATTGTCAATTGTGATTGATTGAATGATTGTTGTAAATGCCATCAGGAGCCAGAGGAACCTTAATTTTCAATGGATTGTCTGTCTCATGCTACGGACAGGAAGTTTAATCTTTAAAGCTGGTGTAGGAAACGTTGGCGAACTAGCAACTAGATTTTGAAGGTATCCAACCTAAAAGAAAAATTCTGTCCCGAACAGCGGCAGTGGTTTTGGGCCTAAACCCAGCAGTCCGAAAACTGAGAAAAATCAAAATTATTAAAATTATTGTTCAATCATTTTCTTTTCGTTTCATTACCTTTGGTTTTATTTTTTGGCTACCTCTTCAGCCTTATATTATCGCATTTCCTTTTTTAAATGTCATTGTTAATCTGTCAATCCGACCCCTTGCCACAGGTGTATAAAGTCAAGCACCTAGCCATGCAGTCTCTATTTGCAAACATTTGTGATGCAAAATGGGTCGTTCTGAAGAGCTCAGTGACTTCAAGCGCGGTACTGTGATAGGATAGTATTGGGCTGTTTTTCAGGGTTTGGGCTAGTCCCCTTATCTCCAATGAAGCTCTGTTAATGCTTCAGCATACCAAGACATTTTGGACAATGCTATGCTTCCAACTTTGTGGCAACAGTTTGAGGAAGGCCCTTTTCTGTTCCAACATGACTGTGCCCCAGCGCACAAAGCAAGGTCTATAAAGACAGGGTTTGATGAGTTCAGTGTGGAAGAACTTGACCGTCCTGCACAGAGCCCTGACCTCCACCCCATGGAGCACCTTTGGGATGAACTGGAATGGAGATTGCGAGCCAGGCCTTCTTGTCCAACATCAGTGCCTGACCTCATAAACGCTCTACAGAATGAATGGGCCCAAATTCCCACAGAAACACTCCAAAATCTTGTGGAAAGCCTTCCAAGAAGATTGGAAGCTGTTATAGCTGCAACAGGATCAACTCCATATTAAAGTAATATGTATTTGAATATAATGTCATTTTAGTCCCTGTTGGTATTGTCAGGTGGCCGAATAGTTATATATATACTATTAAACATATTGTTTTTATTTATTACTCCTGCCTGCTTTTTTAAATTACTTTATTTAGTTTTTAGTATAACTTTTATTAAATACGTATAGTTATAGTTATACCTGTAAAATCAACTGTATTTTATTGTTATTTTTATCTTTGTATTCTATTTTAAATGTGCCTTATTTAACTTTTACTTCATTTTGTCTTATTATCATCTTGTCAGTTGTCTGTGAAGCACTTTGAACTGCACTCAACTGTATGAAAGGTGCCATTCAAATAAAGTTAGATTGATTGATAGCATTAGTATATCTTTGGACAGAGCTGAACCTCTGACCCTGGCAGTGTTGATACTTCGCTCTTTGAGCAACACTGGATTTTTTAGGAGGTTGATCGAATCCAGTCACCAGTAAATCTCTCAATCCACATATTTTCATCCAATTAAACTGGGCCAAAGTGGAGAGACTGTCAGGTGATGTCAGAAATAATAAAAATAATAATAATAACAACAATAACTCTGTCAGGACTAAAATTTTGCAGAAGTTTGGAATTTCTCAGAATGAAAACAGACGAATAAATAATGAACAGTGACAGAAGAGTTTGTCCTTTGACAGCTTAAATCCAAAGACATAATGATGATCAGACTTCATGAGCACACATCCCCCTCGATGTCTCGGTGAAGCACTCTAAGCCTTTGTTCAGAGGCGGCCCAGATTCAGTAAAGCGTGTTCAGACAGCAATAACAAGGCAATTTGGAAGCTCTGTGAAGCAGCGTCACTATATGTTCTTCTTGTTATTTCGGTGTGTATGTGTATGTCTGCCGTGTCCAGGAATGGATGAGTGTGTCTGCTGTATCTGGGTTAAAGCCCTTGCTAACAAGACACTGTCTAACTCAGGTCGGTCTGAGGACGCGCTGAAGACTTTCAAACACGTGTTTATAAAAAAGAGAATCTGAAACAGAGGGATGCAGGATTCACAGGGTTTTTGTGGGTTATGTGAGCTCTAAAGTATCACCCTCGTAATTTATAAAAATAAAAACATAAAATCAGTAACACTTTCCACATGCCCAAATGCAGAAATTAATTACGGTCCACGTGCAACCTTTAAGTGTGTCCTGTTGTGGATAGTATATATCGTCATAAATACTGTCAATGGCTCAGAGGCATCCATCATATTCCACAAAAGGCAGTTTCTCTAATTTCACTGTGGAAAAGAAAAACATCCAGGTTACACAGAAACTCACTAATTAGGATTAGGGTCAAAGTGTGTGAAGATGGTTAATGGAGAAAAAGTTGATTCAAAAGAAACTTGCTGGGGTGATTTAAAAACCACAGATTGATGATATAATGGTGTGTGAGGGAGGATTAATTTCCCTGTCACTGTTCTGCATATTCAGACCTGCTCAAACACAAGGCTAAATACAGTGAAGCCAGTCGTCCTTGGTTCTGTAAAGATCCCACAGTTGTTCCTGCTCAAATGTAGCAGAGAATTGATGTCATATAGGATGTAACCTTTTTTTATTTCCTCAAAAAGGTCCCAGCTTGTTTTTTTTTGTGAGTCAGTAAATTCAGCTGCTGCGGCTAAATCAATATTTATGTATCCAAGGCCTCTTTGGTCAGCCGGCCTTCCGGACCGGTGCACACACACACACACACATTAAGAATCACAGACAAATTCCCATTAAAAAAGTCACAGAGGCTATAATTCACAATATTCCCCCGCTAAATGATAAATCAGGACTTGAACAGGCCTATAACAGTCCAGAGGGATGATGAAGGGCGTTGGACCTTCTCCTCATAAACATGACGCCCTGATTGAAGCGGCTACAAGAAGAGACGAACACCACCGCCATCCTTATTAGTTGGACTGTGTCCTCGGATCAGATCTTCGTTTGAGCGATAAGGCGGTGGCGGCGGCGGGAAGTGACGCCGCGGGGATGATTTGAAGGCTGATGATTAACGATAATGAAATGAAAGCAATAATTGTCCTGGAGATTTGATCCGTTATCATGAGGAGCCTTAACCGCAATTTTCCCCCCGAATCTTGATCTTTCCTTTCTCTTGTCAGAGGTAATGAAGCAATTAATCAACTCATCTGGAACGTCAGAATCTGTTTCAGTTCAGTTCAGTTTCTGTTTGTCCAACTGAGATGTTTCTGTTCGTTTTGCAAATAATGTTCAATATAGAAAGCTACAGGTTCTTATATACATATATACTGTATATAGTGGTGGAACGTACATTTACTCACAAACACATGAAGAACTTAAAGAATATGTTTGTTCTAAATTAAACTGTTTGAGTTTGAGTAGAGCTGAGACTATTAGTCGATTAATGAATTAGTTGATTGAGTGACAAAAAATATAATAACTCAAATACAAGTAGCTCAAAAGGTTCTATAAATAAACCGCTGTGAATAGCGTAAAGACAACTGCGGTTAGCATCCAGTAGCTCGTGCTCTGTATATTAGGTACACCTGACTGAAATTACAATCATATTTAGAATAACATTACAACCTGAAATGTTCCTATATTTTATTTGCACCATTGATTCCATGTTACTAACTAGCTCGCTGTAAGTACCCAAACTGCAGCCAACTAGCTTAGCTTATTGTTAGCTTTGTACTGCTACATAATTTATTTTTGGTTAAAATCAACACAGTTTGTCACAATACATAAGTTAGTATCATATGTTAGTTAGATAGATAGTTAGCTGCTAATGTAATTTTGCAAGCTAATGTTAGCACACTAACATATCCACTCAGTATTGTGCTAGCAATAACACCAGCCAGTCATCTGCAAAGTAGTCATACTGAGTAACCGGCACCAGCCAGCTAGCGGACAGTGTTTTGCTACATTAGCTCGATAGCTCCATGTTAGCAAGCAAGCTAACGTTATCCAGCTAAAAGCACAATCAGACAATACGTCAAGCTCTGCAGTAATGTTAGCTTTGACTTATGTTGCTCTGTGTTGTGGACTCTGTGTTGGACTCTGTGTTGTGGACTCTGTGTTGTGGACTCTGTGTGTTGGACTTGTTGTGGACTCTCTGTGTTGGACTCTGTGTTGTGGACTCTGTGTTGTGGTCTCTGTGTTGGAGTGTTGTGGACTCTGTGTTGGACTCTGTGTTGTGGACTCTGTGTTGGACTCTGTGTTGTGGAGAGAGAAGGCTCTCTGGAACATAAAGGTCACAACCTTTGACCCTCATCCCTACATAGAAACACATAGAAATCAGTCCACAGACAGCAGAGGAACAAAGCTACACTACAACCTGTTCACTGACTGGCAATAAAAAGTGATTGAAACATTTAATAAAATACATATGGAACCTTATACACAGTACTTAGTTAGTGCCGTCCCTGAAACAACAAAAACACAACATCCCACATCAGCAACCAGAGGAGCCTGTTCAGTGGAAGGCGGCTCCTTCCCAAGTGTACGACCAACAGACTCCAGAACTCCTTTTTACCGAATTTAGCTAAGAGTTTATTGTTTACTGTTTGTTTACTCTCTATATTTAGCTAAGAGTTTATTGTTTACTGTGTATTGTTTACTCTCTATATTTAGCTAAGAGTTTATTGTTTACTGTGTATTGTTTACTCTATATTTAGCTAAGAGTTTATTGTTTACTGTGTATTGTTTACTCTCTATATTTAGCTAAGAGTTTATTGTTTACTGTTTATTGTTTACTCTATATTTAGCTAAGAGTTTATTGTTTACTGTGTATTGTTTACTCTATATTTAGCTAAGAGTTTATTGTTTACTGTGTATTGTATTCTTTTATACCTCTTATTTGTTCGTGTTTTGTAAGCTGCTGGAAATAAAATTTTCTTTGAGGGAGTCATCCCAAAGGGATCAATGAAGTGAAGTCTCAGTCTGATGTTAGCTTTTAGCTCAAAGCTGAAGTTGTTCCTCAAATCAAAAATACATAATTTATTTTACCAGTATTTATCCTTTTAGATAGTCTTGGTGTAAGTTTCTTTGTTTTGGAGAGTCTACCTGCTCTAATATTTATACATAATATGTGTATAATACATATTATATGGATGAAAATATGTACTTCTGATTTTGGGATAAAACTGGATGCATTTTTCAAGTAACCACTAAAAACAATGGTTATTGACCAAAGTCCTGCTCATGAATTTCAGATTTCTTCTGTTTTTGTGCACGTCGTCATTAATAACATATTTTCTGTAGCACTGAGTAAGTGTGCAGGCTTTTTCATTGATGCCTTGCCTTCTACTTTAAAGGAAACATTACTCAGGGCTTTTCCAGTGAGTCTGTTATCTGTATTGATATTGTGAAACTCAACAGTCAGTGAGGAAATCTTAGTATTTTGGTGCTAATGGCACTGAAAAGCAATCAGGCATCTTTAAACAAAATCTCTGGGCTGTTTTAACATCATTAGCTTTCAATGCCGAGAGGAATTTATTACAAAAGCCGAATTAAAACCATAGTTTGTTTTTCTCTCATCTCTTCAGGACTCTGGGCTATAAGAACCAGTACGTTCGAGTTCCCGACGGTCACTTCTGGATCGAGGGGGATCATCACGGACACAGTCTGGACAGCAACAGCTTCGGACCGGTAAGACCTGAACCCTTGTTACACAACATCAGCATCAACCAGTCAGACTGTGCCTCCATAAAGTATAAGTGACATTTAGGATAACAGATACTGACAAAACTAACTCAAATAAAATAAAAATATACAGGAAGTGGGTTTTTTCACTTTGGTAAAGTAGAGGACAATTTTTTAATTAAAAAACATTAGTCATAGTAAGTTAGGTTATAGGTTATAGGTTATATATATATATATATATATATATGAGTTTAGTTATACTACTGCAGACACTGTAACTAAACTGTGAAGTAATGAAAAAAACACATATCCCTGTGTCCAACACTGTTGCAAAGCAGTGGTCCCAAAAACATCTCATCATATGAAAGAAAAACACAATCTCACTCATATTTAACACTAAGACACAGATTAATGAAAAAATAAGGAACAGGTGAGAGCTGCTCATCCTTGAGTCGAGCCCCGCTCTCTTTTGGGAATGTGTTCTTACTTTTTCTGTTATTGCTTCGTACGGTAAACATAAGGGATAAAAACCACGTGAACCATATCATTAAGGTTTCTGGGAAGGTCCAGAAATCCTGTAAACCTCCCTCTGCACCTTGAGTTTGAACCCAAATCGTGAACAGTTTGTGTAAATTGACTGATTTAGATGAAATTTGAGCAGATTATTTCCTGTTCAGGGAACTTTCCATACAATTCTCTGTCTATAATATGTCATTTCTGTCATTTTTAACAATCATACAGACTTACTAGGCTTCTTTTTTGACAAATCCAGCATTTTCTTGTGTCTGGTGCTTGGCCATCATTTGATTAGACTATTTCACTTTATTTTACATGTACTTTTCTTCACATAAGTGATCCAAATGCCGACCCCCCCATGTTGGGAACCGCTGATTTAGAGTACCATGGTTCAATAGTGCAATAGGAGTAGAAACTCCTCTGTGCTCATTGTACTTACAGCACTGTTGTTGTGTTTTGGTACTCTTTGTCTGTACTTGTGCTGGTTGTTTTTATGTTTGTGCCTGACTGAACTGAAAACTGAACTGAAGACAGGAAGATGCCTACTCTCATCTATGGGAAGGTGAAATAAGAGTCATAATAACATTGGTAAACCCTAAAATCTGCTCCACTCCACTAAACCATGTTTATTTGGAGGAGATGGGCTGAAAAAGAACACGGAGCTTTGTGAGAAATCCACGGATAAATAAATCCAATGTGTGTGTTGTGTGTCATAGGTTACCTGTCCAGTCTGATGTTGATCCGGGTTTACCTACATCCCCCTCTGGCTGGAGCAAAGACTTCACTATTTGAAGGAAATTGAAGTGACAGATTTAGCATTTTTTCATCTGACTGTGTTTCAGTTGAGTTGTCCATCCTGACAGATGCTTCTCCTCCAAACATAAAGATTTCATTAATGCTGCGTCCTCCTGGTTCAGGAAGAGCATTAACATCCTCATATTGACTCCTCCTCTCTGCGTGCTGTTTGTGGTTTGCTCCTCTCTCAGTATAAAATTTTCAACAGAGGTGGAAGGTGCTGTTTGCTATGGATGGCACATTACAGGCCAGACAGAAGGCCCGGATCTCCAGCTGAAAGGAGCTCAGACGAAATCCCCTCAGATCTGAAACCCAGAACACATGGACCAACAGCTCCACAGAGCTTCTCAGGCTTTACAGTTTGTTCCCCAGACATTTCTGTGTGTACGGCAGCTACAGCTTAGTGCACGTCCATCCGGGTAATTTCTTTTCAGCAGGAAGTGGGTTTTTTTGGCTTCATGTGCCACTGTGCAGCTTTCGTAGGAATAAATGGAGTGCCGCCTCCAACGCTGTATTCTCTTTATACATCCATTCATCATGCAGGATGTGGACCCTCTCGTGACTTGGTTATTTTACTCCTATAAACATGAATCCGTTAACACTAAAAAGACAAAAATGTCGCCTGGAACCAGACTGTTTTTCTGTCTCTTTCATTCACCTAGTGTACGTTTTATTGGACAGCACTTTGAAGTGAGGTTAAAGAGCGGCTGTCAGCTTCCATCCCTTCTAACAGACATTACCCATCATGCACTTCACAAAACCACATTATGTCTTTATTCTCACTGAAGCAGCGGCAGCATCTCGCCGGGCCTCGCCACCGTTCTGTCTCTTTTTTTACTGGAGTAAAAAACGTCACGTCACACCGCGTACTCACATCTGACAGTTTAATGTCACCACCTAATATTCATACCAGGAGGATCATGAGTAACACCGCCAAACCAAATGGGTATTTTCAGGATATATCTCATCCAGCGAGGAGGTCTCATTTCAATAATATATTCTTTTTAAATCTGGCCTGCAGTGCTCGCTGCCACCCACCACACAGTCTTTTCACTCAGAAACACATCAGCTCCCACAAATGATGCACTCGATCAGAAATACTCCCAAACTAACAAAAAAACACCCACAATCTCTGCATACAGTATATAGTGTAAACTCTATATGCAGTCTTGCTTTTTTGCTTTTCTCAAAGTTTTTATTTGTTGACAAATTCAAAACTTTAAAAACTGTGAAATGGAGGAAAACTGTGAGTGCAGTACACAGGCACGTCAGGATTTCATGTCAGTCGATCTCATGCTGTAGGAGGTATGGCCTATTAAAGCTG
>JAGRRF010011196.1:1230424-1242693 GCA_019097615.1 Morone chrysops
GGGGGGGGGGGGGATGTTAATCGATACCATTGAGTCAGCCGGAGCTCAGCCTGCTGAGACTTCTGCCTTTCAGAGCTCCATAACCAATCCTCGTGTGGAGGTGAACACCGGATGGAAGGAACCAATGAACCAAAGAAAGCGCTTAGGAGCAAAACCAAAAGGATCACCGGTGAATAAAACATGGAACCAAGTAAATAATTAAATAAATAATTAAACAAACCAACCAAAGAGAGAGGACAAAACCGAACTGTAAAGACACTGAACGAACCAAAGAAGGAACTATCAAAGATAAAGTCTACTCTAGGATCCCTTCCAGTGGAGAAAGCATGATGAAATGCAACTTTCTGTGCATTGGTGCCTTTTTATTTGTTTTGACCCTCAGTTTTGGATCTGGTTCTTGAGCTGGTTTCAACCACATTTGTAGAGAATAATAGGTTAGAAGTTGTGTGAAATGTGCAATATAAGTAAAATCAGATTACTTTTTTATTTAAATGTCTTGCTGCCAGCTTTAGTAGATAACAGCCCACTGACCTGCTCTCAACTGCAGCAGATGAATATTAAACGGCTGCTTCATTACTTCGTGTTATTAAACTGGATTTTGACCTGCAGTTGTTGTGGGGGTGGAGGCTTTTTTCTCATCTGTTGCCCAGACTACAACCCCGCCTCAGCCACGAGGACACCCTAGAAGTCAAATCATGTACCTTCCAGTCTGTCTGCAGCCGGCCCCGTATCGCACACCAGCTGTCTAAAGGTTACTCTGAAGATGGAGATGAACACAGCGTGGTGGTTTTTTTTTAATATAGACGCCAGCTTTTCAGAGATAACAGGCGTCATTAACAGCATTTGACATTTGGTGGTGTGTGTGTGTGTGTGTGTGTGTTCGACCTTTATGCAAAGCTTCTCTAATTGATGCAGCGAGGACGATGTCGGACAACGATGAGCGATCTGATCTTCAGCTGTCACCTTGCCAGTTTTAATTATCTCTGCTGTTAATGTCTGCAAGTCTCTGGACCTGAGCGTGAATGTAAATCAAACTGCTTTAAATCCTCCCAAATAAGCAGTAATCTACATATAGTGAAGCTCTTTGTCATATCTAGTCCTCAATCTTGTAGCTCCAAATAAAATCATTAAAAGCAGACTGGATAGTCATTTTAAAAACTGAATACTTTACTCACTTCAGAAGTCAGAGAGCACATTACTGACCCTTCCTAAGTCCCGCCCCTTTTTGCTCTGTGCTCCAATTACAGTTGAGCAAGCATCGGTCAACTTCCTCCTTTCCTGTACTTAGATAAGTTATGTGCTAGGCTAATCTGTGTTGAAAAAGATAGCCTATTATATATTTTGAAACACAGTGAGTCTGCTGGAGGTTTTATAGTCACTAGAAGCACATTCATGGCCATTTGTGAAGGTTTCTGTGTGCTACCTGTGTTGTAACGTTAGCTAAGATAGCAGCTCAGAGAGGCTAACTCTCCAGTGTCTGTGGTGTCCGAGTGGAGACTGCAGATCTAGCTGAGGGAGTCCACTGTTCATATGTAGAATTCAAATATTTGATTAAGAAGTATTGAAAATCTTCTATTTTTAACCAATTCTTGAAAACAGCGAGATTTGGACGTGAATTGATGAACAACACTACTAAATACCCATATACAGAGGTTTAATGATTTGGTTACTCTTTAAAAACCCCATATGGTTACAAGGTCCTCTCCAATCCTCCATCCTTAATGTCTGCTCCTCTACATAAAGACTTCCTTTGTGGGAATGAATCGCAAACTGCAGAATCCTCCAGTATGCACGTACATACGGATACTGGGCTGAAAATATTGGCCACAGTGTTCTTCATCTCATCATCTGTTAATAAAGACACTTCACTGTACATTATCTCACTCTGACTTTTCAGTTCTGACTTTGAGTCGTGTGTTTTGTTTTGTTTTTTCTTCCCAGGTGTCAGTGGGGTTGCTTCATGGTCGGGCCTCTCACATCATCTGGCCCCCAAATCGCTGGCAGCAAATCAAACCGTCTCTTCCCCCAAACCGAGGACCACTGGACACTGAGGAAGACGATTGATGAAGGACGAGTAATGTCATCTAAACTGAAGTGAGGTGTCAGTTAGCTGCAGTATTTCAAGGACAAATTCAAACCACACGTTGTATCATTAGTATTTTATCTAAAATGTACATTTCCGGAGGCTCTCTGAGTTCGATTACTGATCATGTAAATTGTTCGACTGTACATTGATTTGTTCATGTTGCCACAGTCCAGTTAACAGGGACTCGAACCTGTGACGTTTGCAGGTTCTTTGAGCCACAACCACATCAAGAGCTGAAGTCCTGACCTAGACCTCAAAACAACTAGTTGATTATGATGATTGATTGTTTTTTAAGCAAAAATGCCAAATATTCTCTGTTTCCAGGGTCCTAAATGTGATGATTTGCTGCTGTTCTGTTTAATATTGTTTTGAACTGAATATGTTTTAAACTGTCGATCAAATAAAAGAAGAGATTTCAAGACAGAACCTTGGACTTTGGAAGTTGACATTTTTTCGGACATTTTAAAAACAATTAATTTATTAATTCTACTATTGATAATTAAAATAAGTAAAGTATGTACAAAGGACGTCCCGGAGGGGCTGCGAGTTGAGCTGCTCCTAACGTTAGCTCAGCTTGTTTCTCTGATAACTTAAGATCCAGACGTCCGATGACTAAAATCCTTCATCTAGTTCAAATCTAGAGTTAAAAAGCACCAAGATCTAAACAGTGGATGGTAAAAATGTGGCCTGGATAAACAGTCAATGTATGACAGCTTCTGACAGACAACCACAACGCTGACGCAGGCACAATGGGGATGTGACGCCATCGACAGGCGACCGGTGAAACGCAGCGTTACCTGAATAAAATGACGGATTTTTGCATCCTCACTGTTTAAAAGAAGCTGAATGAAAGTACTGATCTACAACTGGAGTGGGTGTGTGAGTGACAAGCCACTCCCGTGGTTGTGATAGCAGATTGCTACAACACTCACCTCCATCTTCACAAACCGGAAGCTGATTTTGACCTTTTAAAACGTTTGTAAAAATCTACATACAGACTGAAAAACTGAGCTGTACTCCTGTTTACACTTTGCTATAGCAAAGCTCTTTTGTGTTTCCTCTCAGTATGACCTCCGTGTATGTGACCTGTCAAGTACACTTGAGGACAACAGTGTGAATTCAATTATTTTCCAGTGTGATGGCATAAAACAATGTCTATGTTATTATCTGAAAATCTATTTTCAGTGTGCTTTTGTTTGTGTTGCTGGTGTTGTCGCCTGTGAGCAGAGGGCTGCTGATAGTTCACACAGATCCCATGAATATTCCCTTCGTTAATAAACGCTATGAGAGGAGAGATGAGCATTTAGCCTCCCACATCAACCAGGTTATCTGAAGTCTTAATTAGAGAGAAACCACATAAGACAAAACAGCTGACTCCTGCCCGGCTCTCAAACGGCTGAAAAGCTCCGTCTTTTAAGAGGCGCGTCGCTGATTTGCATAAATCAAATTGAGGGAGCACTTGTGGTAAATTCAGCCAAATGGAGCTCTCAGATGTAGCTGGTGATTGTGCAATGCTAACAGCTGTGTCACAGCGTAATGGGGCCTGGAAGGCACAAGTGGGGCTAAATGCAGGTGTACTCAACCCTCCCACTGAGGCAACGCACAACAGCGAGCGCACATCTGCATAATTAATTCGTTCTAATGTGATGTGCATTTCTGTACCAATTGAATCTGACATTTAAGGTTTATGGTTTATGTTTGAGGGTTATTAAATTGCAGCCTGCAGAGCAAAATGTCTGTCTTTGCATTGGGAATTAAAGCCTGAGCTGAAAACGCTAGTCAGCTCCGCCTGAGGAATCTCCACTCAGGGTAATAAAGCTTGTATTTGCACATCTTTTGGTACTTTACATCCTGCATTTACTTTATTTACAGAGAGCTGAAAAGACTCATCAGTCTGTGTGTGTGTCTGTATGTTTGTGTGTGTGTGTGTGTGGGTGTGTGTCTCTAAGCTTCTGTTCTGTTGCCGTGCCAACAAACGCTGCCAGCTGCAGCTGCTAGGATACCAGCGTCGCCGTGGTGAGATAAGGCCTTGTTTAGAGGTGCAGGATCACCACGCCGACAGGAAGGAAACCGCATGGCGTGCCGTGCTTCTTCCATCAGTTAACAGACACACATGTTTTGTTTGTTGTTTTAATCCAGTTGGCCTTATTGGATTTTATACAACAAAAGAATAAAAGACTTCCTGCAAACCATCCTCCACCCAACAGCTACTTTTTAATAAATATGACAGATGAAAGGTTGACTAAATATACTAAAGGAATTATGGTATTAAAGGAAATTCATTATTACAAAAAAATTACTAATTAATGACTCATACACACATCCACTGGGGGGCACTATTTGTCACTCATTTAAAACATCTTAATGAGATATCGAGTTCTGAATTAACCATCTTTAAAAAACCTGGCATCAGTAGAGTTTTTTGGATTTTTCCATTTAATTAAGATAAGACGTTAACAAGGAAGTTAAGGCAAATGTGGTAAATGTGGCTAGCCTAGCACGTAGCATATCTAAGTACAGAAAAGGAGGACGACAGAGGCTTGTTATTGGAGCACAGAGCGAAGAGGGCGGGACTTAAAAAGAGTCAATCGTAATTTCAGCAAGAGAAATTTAAAGGTGCTTTTAATTATTTCAAATATGAACGAAAATATCGATGGCAAATCAAACGCGTTATTCAAACGTTGCTGTAAAGACAGACGCTTAGCGAGCAGGTTAAACTCACCAGATCAGATTTTTATGCATGAGCTACTAATAAGATCTACTAATTCTATCAGAGCAGTAAATCCAGAGATAATAAGAACAACTGCATGTCAACATGACATTCATCCTCAAGGACGATCCATCTCATTCTGTCTTATTGCTGATGCTGCCATTTTACTGATACTCAATCTCCCTTAAATCACCATTAAACTGACAGCCTAGCCTGCCCCGCATTAGTCCGAAGATACCTCAAAAGCAACATGAGATGCTTGAGTTTCATACAGAGAATGAATCAAACCAATCTGTATATCTGTAATCTGTATGTGGAATTTATCCCCATATCAATGTCATGTGGTCATGCATATTGCAAGAGTTTGCCCCGTTACAGCCCTGCACCAGGTTTTTCTGGATCCCTAATGAAATCTCGGAGCCGTCTATGAACACTCCACGGCTCATTTGACTGTTTGATTGCTCCTCTCTCGCGGCGATCTTGACCAGTTTGAAATGCAATTATGTTAATCGGAGCGCCGTGCAGGGTCAGTCCTGTACTTTGGGCCTTTACCTTGCCTGTGAATAGCTGAGCCCTGGAGCCCTGTGGATGAAGGCGTTTCATCCAGCCCTGTAATGGATATTAAACAGTGCTTGTAGGAGAGCTATGGAAATTAACCTCCGTGGGTCTGAGGTCGTACACTGAGCCCTGGAGGGGTGAAACAGCGGCAACTTGATGCTTGTTCCGACTCTAAATCAACCTGCTGATGTCAAAGCCTGAAGAACTCCTGGCTCAGGGCACAAAGTCCTAAATAATCAGTTTAAGTGCAGTGGCTCAGTTCTAAAGACAAAGTAAAATACCTATGAGATAAAGTCTACAAGAACTGAGATATTCATATCTGCTGGTGGCTGCAGCTTTGTTTAACTGCCCCCTCAGAGTTTGTACCATTGTTTCCAGGGTAAATTCACTTCACATCACATCATTCACAAATTGCAAACACATATTTTCTGTAAATTCCCTGCAATCATGCTGGCTTTTATTACTCCAGGTTTTGATACATCAGTCTCTGACATTTATGAATTGAACTGTATTATAATATATATAATATAATATAAAAAATTACATTTGAAAGATTTAACAGCAGCATCTTTCCCTGTTTTTCCGTCCACAGGCCTTAAGGTCTTTACACATGTATTTTTTCAGGGAAAGTTCACTGAAGGAGGAAGTATATCTTTTTGAAGGAACCTAATCGCATTGTTTGCCCCACCTTTGATTGTTTTTACCTGTGTCTCAGTAGTTTTCCACCTCTATATCCTCTGTGTTACCTCAGTGCCAGTTTGTCTTTGTTCCTCGATGTCAAACGTTCCAGCCTTTTTCCTCGTCCTGTGTGTTAGTGTGGTTTTCAGATTACTGACTGTTTTCCTGCCTTTTCCGCTGGATTTGTTTGCTTGTGTGGACTGACCTTCCGTGTACCGAACCTGTCTTGTGTCCATCTTTGGGTCCAATTGCTTTTGTTTCCACTAATCATAACATGAATACCTTGAAGTTGCCCGGTACCGGTACCAGTGCTCCACTGAAGCAACTGGAGTTAGGAGCCTTGCTCAAAGGGCTACTCCTTCACTTTCCCCACCCAGATTAATCCCGCAGACAACCTTCTGGGCACAAGCTAGCCTTTCTTAACTTTAAGCCACTAACTGATACTTTAAAAAAACTAAAGTTGCTCCCAGGTTCTGGAGGTAAAATGTATTTATAGACTTTGAAGAGAGCATTAATGCATATACCACCTTCTGTTCCCTCGTCAGTAAATCCCACATATCGGACTACGCAGACGAAGCAATCACCATCCCAACTCACCTTTGTCACATTGCCTTTAAAATGTTTGTGTCCTTTATCATATAATACAGGCTGATGAGAAACAAACGGATCACATTACTATAACACCAGCAGCATCACTGACAGTAGAAAAGATCTGTGAAAGCTCAGCTCTATTCAAGAGGAGCTACAGTGTCACATCAGGCAGCTTCCTTGTGCTATTTTTATTTCATAAGAGCGTTTTTAAAATTGTTAATTCTTTGAAATTAAGTAAATAAATAAATGTCTATTTATTGGTGGAAACTTGAGCCAAGGAAGTCTTTACTGTTCACAGTCTGTTATCGTTGGAGTCAGGCACACATGCATATGTTTAAACGCCTGGATTAGATTTACTCAGCGAGGGAGCTGCTGACGACCTTCTCATATTCTGAAGGGTTACACTAGGAGTTTTTTTTAATTGCAGTGCTGTGTCATTATCTTCGTAATGATAACAATAATTGCTTAGCACTTAAGAAATGCTCTAAAACAAAAGCAACTTAACAAACCATCAGCTACAATGAGGCAAAGATTTCCACTGTTTACTAATTAAAGCCAATTATTCGGGATGACTCAGCAGATTTAAGAAGACACTTAAATTACCAAAACCTCCACAACAAGATTAGACCAATTAGTTATCACAAGTTGCAAAGTTTTGAGTTGTTTAGTTCTTAACGATTCAAGTTCTATAATTGTATTTACTCCGGGAGGTTTAGAAGACCCTGACTGGAAATTATTTAAAAAGTGAAGTTTAATTTACTCCGTCATGAACCGTCTTTCCCTCAGCCTAACTCATCTGTTTCTACTTCAGTTAAAGTTTCCAGAACGCTTTCAATCAGCGTCCAGAGGAGAGTTAACATGTAAGAGCAACAGAAGGTTTGAGTGATGTAGAAAATATGAGAGCTGCTCCAGCTTGCCTTTAAGTCATTCTGATCTCTGATGCTGCTTCTGTGGTTGTAGAAACAGGTTTCTGTGTTTCCTCATCCCTGATGGATTTCTCACCATATGATTTTTTGTTTAAAACGGCAGCTCTATTAAAGAAGCCCTCATTCGACCCAAAAACCACTGTTTTAGATGACTGAAATGTGCATTTTCTCCTATCAAACTCCAGTACAGCAACCTTTATTTCTTCTTGCTCTACATCCTACCACCCAATAATAGATGCTAATCAGTCACTCCAGGAATTCACAGGCTTTTTTGGGGGGCTATGACTGACTAGTTAGTACTCATCCTTGTAAAACACAAATCTCACCTTTGTGTCAATTGTCCCAGTAATTTTTCTAGCGTGGTGTCTTCACCTCCTTGTGGTACACCAAATCATTAACAAAACGCTCATTAATGCTCCGACAGGCTCCTCGTCGCACCCATCGCTCTATAATACATCTGTGATCGTCCACATAGATCTGATGGAACCTTCCTCACATTAATATCATCGTGTTTTCTGCATTGTTTGTCACCATTAGAGGTTCGACCGAGGCTCTTTTAATTATCTTGTTGCGCCCTCTTCTTCTGGTTTTCCTTTTTTTGCAGAACTACTTGAAGTCAAAATGAGTGATATATTTGGATGGAAACACTGCTACAGCTACTTTATGGTTGGTGAGAACCTCAGTTGTAGTGGGTGTCTTTCCCCCAACGACCACAAGGAGCAACATTGAGCCTATTATATAGCCTATTTATACACCTAAAAACAAACACTGATAAATTTGTTGACCGTGTTTCCACAAGAAGGCAACACATCCAGTGGAACGTTAAACAGTTAAACCATTTAACTGTCATAAAATTACACTGTGCACCATTATTTCACTATAAGTCACTTTTTATTCAAAATATCGTTCCAACGTGGTTAAAGTGTAATGAGCAGTTTGCCTTGTGATCTAGCAGAGGGCGCTCCACTATCCAAACCTATAGCATGTCCATTTACTATGTCACTTACTACTAAAATGGAGGGCAATAGCGACACCAAAGCATCTGAGAAGCTTCTCTCAACCAGCTGTCTAACTCCATCAGAATAACAAATCCGCGGAACATTAGCTTACCACCGTATTGAGGCAACAGAGCGAAGATTTATATGTAAGGATTTGTGACTCATTGGTGTGGTAAGAACGAATGGCGTCAAACATTTCTCATTTGAAATTCGTTCAAAAGTGACAGCCCTATTTCACTGACGGCTTCAGTTACAGCAACTTATAATTGGTTACTCTCCACCTGCTTTTCTTCATATGAGAGGAGTAAAAAGCTTTGGGCCACACTCTGGATAGTTCTTAAGGTTTGAGGTCAAACGGACGTTGTTTGCCACGATCCAGTTAAGGAGGAGGTTGAAAGGTTCCCACACCCAGCAGCAGCAGTAGGCCATGATGTAACCGAGTGTATTAGAGAGATTAAAGCAGTGCGTTGTCTCTCTGTGAGCTTCCGGCAGTTTCTAAGCTGATATACGTGCTCCTTTGATACGTTTCATCCCTGCGAGCTCCTCACGCGGCACCGTGCCCAATTTTTTTCAGCACATTATGCTTCGACAATGAAAAACATTTTGGTTCGAAGAGATAACGACCGATCGTCTAGAATAATTTGAAAGTTGTGTTGAAAAATAAAATATTTAAAACAAGTTCTCTGATAAAGTTTTTTTTTCTTTTCTTTTTTTCCCAGCTGAGACAGAAATTAAAGTTTATTATCTCCAGATGTCACCGTCTGGTTAGATAAAGCAAATGAAAGAGGGGGGAAAGAATGGCCCCTTATTGGACTTTAAAGCCTTTAGTAATAACATTAAACTGCCAGTATTACCATCCATGTTGAATTAGGGTTCAGAGATCCATATCTGCACAATGCTCGCCTTGAATAAATCCTCTTTAATTACATAAAGTCTTCTTACACATCCTTCATAAGTTGTAATATAATATTGCAGGGAGATAATGAAACACATATCTTAGCTTCATAATTAAATAAGTTATAACTGACTCATAAATGTGTTTAGCTCTGCTATTTGTTGCCTGAATGTGACACCTGACATTTACACACAGTCATCCTACTTTCTTCTCATCATGAAACAGTCCCGATCGTATTCGAGGTGTCAGTGAGTGGCGGTCGTCCTTGAGAAAACTGTCTGGGGGATAGAAAGTCTCTTCCAAGCCTGGTTACTCTCATTTATCTCCCCTCACAGCGGGGAGGTTCAAACACGAGCGCCCCAGGTCCTAATCTTAAACGAAATGTCATTTTGACCTCTCTTCAACACAGTCAGCAGCTTGGAAAATGTGACTGACCTCCACCGTCGACTGATGATTAATTAATGGCATATAGAAGAAAAAGACCAAACGCTTCTACACATTACACTGGCTGTAGTTCAATGAATAAATGTGAGTGTAAACATTTTTCTACCATCCAAACTTAAAAATCATTGAATCAATTTATCAGATATTGCAGGGCAGGAATAAAATTAACTACCCTCACAGCCAGTGTTGAACTAGTCATTGTGCCCAGCAAATAAAGTTTCCCAGGGTTTGTCATCACGTTGGACATCAGCAGTAGCACCAGATTTCCCCCCCCAAGAAGTCGCTGTTTAGGTAGTGTTACTTAAGCGACTGTGGAAAGCTAACACTAGCTGTATTATTGTCCACAGACTCATAGCCTGCATAGTTGTCACCAGGTGAGTGCTAAGATTTGTAGTTGCTGTCCGACAGATCTTACACATCACACAACTTTCCTTCCATCTATAGAATCCAGATGTCTTCCAAACTTTAGATTTTAGATTTGATGGTGACTGTAAATCCTATCAGCGAGGCACACTGCGCTAATGTCACTCTGGTCGCTCTTGTGGTGAGACCCTGGCGTTGATCTTTTACCTTTCAGGAGAGTGCAGATGTTGTTAGCAGCAAAGCTTCAGTCAGCAGATTACTAACTTTAGAATCGGACCATTGACCGGTTCTTGGTACATTTAGATCCATCCAGGTGTCTGCGCACCGATGTCGTTGCATTTATAACGTTAAAACCGATTTCCGACCTGTATCAGTGAATCTTTACAGTCCCCATGTTGAGTCATTCAGTGGGTTGAGAAGGGCCGTCACACTGTATCATGGTTTGGGGTTTATTTCCTGTTTTATTTTGAGACCTCTCTCACCTGCCTGGTGAGCCCGATTAATTTTTCCACCAAACCCAACATTTACCCGCATTTGGAACTTGCCGGGTGTTCATTTGGGACCCTTGTGTTCATCTTTTGTGCTGATGATTCAGCCGTGAGAGTTTCATGCCAATCTGAGCCGTAGGAGTGAACCGACTGTGAGTCACCAAACTTTATCGACGGGGGGAAATGAGTGGGACTTCTAGGAAACCAGCCAGGAGCCAGAAATAGCTCCTGCCACTGTACAACTCTAAGGTATGAACATTTATTCTCTGTTAACAATCCCATAATTAAATATATTTTCTGTATTTAAAGGTTACAGCCTTTCATAAAATAGATGATTCATAAATGTCTCATAGTGAGTTGGGACCATAAAAGAATAACTGTGGATGGACTGAACCCTGTCACCTGCTCCCAGATTATTCTGTTTCCATTCAGTCTCACTGCATGGCAAAACCCATTTTCAATATCATACATTAACACATAATGAAAGGGGGTTGTGCTATTGACTGAACTCTGGGTCCTCTTACTGATTTTAGGCAACTTTAAAAGGCTTCATCTATTCATGTTGTCGTTTTCTTTTGCCTTGGATTTGTTTCTTTTTGTTTCAGAGCTTTCAGAGTAATTTTTATCTTTTAACTTTTAACGAGTTCTTTGTCTTGATAAACACAGACAGATATCAAAGTTAGGAAGCTACACAACCACAGTCTTTATACCTAAATAACAAAATATTTGAACAATATTGGACTGCAGCTAACAGCGCCACCAGTGGTCGTTCAGTGAACTGCAGTCAGCGTCCTGTTGCATCATCCTGGGCGTCGGCCAACAGTGACAAACACTGAATGCTGTAAAATAACTGACAATCATATTTAGAATAACGTTACTATCTGCAATGTTCCTATATTTTATTTGGACCGTTAGCTCCATGCTACTAACTAGCTCGCCGTTTAGTAATGTTAGCTTTGACTTTGGACTGTTTAAGATTATAATTAAACGCAGCAGCGTGACGAGAGCAGCCACAGTCTGAAACTGAAAATGAAAGCAGTATGTGACTTGGATGCGGATTGGCTGACAGCATCTAGTTTTGTTGCCTGTGACTTGGGAGCATTACAGCTGTGTAATTATGTTTCCATGGCAATCCCATAATAGTTGGTAAGTATAGAGTATTAACTGTGTGTGTTCCTTTAATGCCAGATGAGTCACACAATGATTGATGTCATGATATAAAGAGCGCACTTGAACCCAGAGCAGCCTGTGTTTGATCTGAACTGTACGACACGAGGCAAAGACACTGCTTTAGACTGAGGCTTAAGTTCAATAAATTAAGATTTATAAAAGAATGTTGGTTTCTGATGCCAAAATATTTTTTTTACTTTTACTTTAACAGTCTGTAAATGTAAATGCAATGGTTGGTAGTGTACTAAGAATCTATATTCAAGTAGAACTACAATTACTACCATAATAAAATGCTGTGAAGTGATGAAGTTGATGTGTTAGAAACAGGAAAAATGGGCAGCGTGAGGATCTGAGCCACTTTA
>JAGRRF010011196.1:1242836-1258612 GCA_019097615.1 Morone chrysops
ACCAGAGACAGGGTCACGGGGGGCCGAGGCTCATTGATGCAGGTGGGGAGTGAAGGCTGGCCTGTGTGGTCTGATCCAACAGACGAGCTGCTGTAGCTCAAACTGCTGAAACAGTTAATGCTGGTTCTGATAGAAAGGGGTCAGAACATACAGTGCAGAGCAGTCTGTTGGTCTGGGACCAGTCAGGGAGTCCAGTGCTCATAATGTAACATAACATATACTACATAGGAATTATATTTACTTATTTTATTTATGTATAATTCAGTGATAGAAAGCACATATTTAACATTTAGCCTCTATTTAATTTATGTAATGAGAAATAAACTGAAATAATTATTTCATTTGTTAAAATATCTGTATTGCAGAAACACATTACACTATACTACAATACAAAAACAAGTTACTCTTAATATTTATGAACATATTTTAATTTAACTTGATGAATTTCTTGCTGCTCCTGTTTCTAAATCTGTGTTCAAAAAAGACTTTCTTTATAAATAGATGTCATTTATCCCAACTGTTGGTCTCTGAGCCTCCCTGTTGTTTGATCCCCTGCGTCAGAGCTTTCCCCGGGGGCCCCGGCCCCCTCAGAGATTACCAATTCATGAAGTGTGACAGCGGCCGAGCTGCTGCTTAGAGATGCAGGTCAGCGGCTCTTGAACCAGCTCGCCCTCCTGGGAGGCGTCCTCCATCTTCATTATGGATTCTGATATCTACCATCATCTGACAAGTGAGACAGAGGCAGAGAGGGAGGGCGTCCGGCCCCCGGGGGCCCTCAGCTGAGCCCTTCAGAGGGGACGGGGAGGGTTGAGAAGGAGGGCTGCAGATGAAAGAGGAGTTCAATAATAGGCGGCGCTTTGTAAGATTTGTTAGAAGCTGAAAATGGGCTTTTACTGCCACGACCCCGAGACTCGACCTGCATGAAGAGCTGAGACCAGCAGAATCCTCCTCGTCAGGAAATTCATTTTCATCGCTGTTGCAGAGATTAGATTTTATCCTGCTGGTTTTACTGTCGAGATACGATGTAGTGTGGTTCCTTCTGCGCTCATATTTTACTGGGTTTAATTTATTTTATGAGTTTGATGTTAGTTTTTATCGGTTCAGGAAGGAGCAGCTCGACAGACAATTACACAGGATTAAATCTGAGACACTTAATGGACATTGTATCATAAGTGCGGCCTACATGCATGTTAATACATGCTAATATGCTGTGTTTGCTTTGCTATGCTATATATATTTAGCATATATCACTCTCATATTACATTGTCGGATCAGATTACTTTGAAATGTAGTCAGTTACTAAATACAAACTATATGGCGAAAACTTTCAAATTACTTCAAAATAAAACATATTGCTACACGCTAAATAATGTTATTCAAATCAGATCTGAGAGTCTGTGTTAGCAACCAAGCTAACATCATCCAGCTAAAACCACAATCAAGCTTTGCAGCAATGTGAGCTTTGACTTTGGACTCTGTGTTGGACTCTGTGTTGGACTCTGTGTGTGACTCTGTGTTGTGGACTCTGTGTTGTGGACTCTGTGTTGGACTCTGTGTGTTGGACTCTGTGTTGGACTCTGTGTTGTGGACTCTGTGTTGTGGAGAGAGGAACAAAGCTACACTACAACCCGTTCACTCTCTGACTGTGAATTTGTGTATTTTATTGATTGTTAATGGACTAAACTTGAGTTATTCAAACCTTTAAATACATTATCATGTCCATTATTACTATAAGAGGCAGCAGTAATATTATTATTACCACAGAGTACTGAAGCAACCTGGAGCTGCACCAACACCACATAGGCCACCGATAGAAATATAACAAATGAGTTATTAATATTAATCCCCAGTTAATAATAAATCCCTGCCGCCTGTAACTGCGTGGCAGCACTCTCCTTTATTACTCTGCCCCCAAAGCAAACCTGTGGCAGATAAATGGACCCCGCTATTGATGGACTGAACCTCTCAGCTGGACGTCAACAGTATCAACACGCCGTGTCCCCGGCAGGCTGTTTCTCAAAATGAAGCCAAACACGGCGGCCCCTGCAGAGGTTCCCGGTACGCAGCACAACCAATTAGAAAACTCAATTCAGCAGCTCAAAGTCCTGCTGAGAGAGCGATGGTGTGGTCGAGCTGATAAGCGGCTCAGTGTTCAGATGCTCTGTACTACAACACCAACGCTCCTGCTGAGGGAACACCACTCCGACCTGGACTATCTCCAGTACCAGTGGCAACAACAGGCAATTTGTGGAAGGTTAAATAGGGTAATTAACAAATGTGCAGCGTGGTGTTGGCTGACACGTTTTATATCGTGTTTGTGTTTCGCTCAGGGCGTCCGCCACGGAGACGCTCCCGCCGGGTACAGACGAGCAGCAGGTGGAAATGACTCACTCATTCATATTCACTTTGCGTCTCTTATTCTGTGGATTCATCAGACGGACGTATTTATGATTCGAATCTGAGGCTGTAAATGAGTTTAATTAAACAGACACTTGACTTGAGGATCGTTTGTGTTTATCTGATGTACCGTAGGTTTGAATCCCAGGAACTGAGATATTTTACTGGGAAATCTCAACAAATCCTGGAAAAGTCTTCAGTTCCAGACTATGGTGCCAGTTGAATTGAAGCCAGTGGGAGAAAAACATTAAAACCCAACATACCTACATCATTGTATGACGTTTAATAAAGAAACGTCTCTACTGAAAGACTCTAACTGCATTTGTTTGTCTCCTGTTTGTCTCCAAATAGCTAATCTAAGTTTAAAAGACAACCCGATTTTAAATATGGTTAAAGGAGACCTCACATCTTAGGTTAGCTAATCTTAGCAAATTTCTATCTTATGTCCTAATTAATCTACATTAATCGTTAGCTAACTAGTTACATCTGATAGCTAAATATAAACGAAAAACTAACTAAATAGCCAACTAATCAATCATTTATTAGTTATTTAGATAACTTAACATTTAGCTAACATAAGATGTTATATATAAATATATATTGCTTTAAACTGTCTTCAAAATGTGTCTTTTAACATAGATTAGCCTAGCATATAGCATATCTAATCAATCTATCAAAACGTTAAAGTAACTAAATCATCGCATTGACATAACCAAACCAAATAAAATGTTGCTTGAAAACATGAGAGACATTAGTTAAATAACAATATACCATAATACAGGAGGCTCAACCACCTCATCTGAGGCGAATATTTTTATTTAAGTGTATGAATGTAACAATATACAGAAAACAAAGTGACACCTACCAGCTGTCAGGTAACAACTAATCTATATTAAATAGTAAAGCAGCTTCTTTCTGCTGCTTGTAAGTGGTTAAAAAACTGATATTGCAGGTTTGCAGAGTTAATTAGAGGACATGAGGAAGAGAGACTTGGCGGAGGAGGGATGTGAAGTATTTCTGGAGGATTTTCAAGCTTTAGGCAGAAGATCGGCACTGACTGTGCCACTCTTCTGCCCTCCAACCCTTAAAAAACTCCAGACTCTGATGGAACAGAAGGCGCTTGGCGTTATGAGCTCCTACTGAAGATGGAAGAGAGTCTGCAGCTCAGGAGGTTGAGCTCGGCTCTCGCACCGCCCGGGTCAGAGGATCACTTCCCCCCGGAGCTATAAACAGTGAAAATGTATGAAGAGAAGCTGCTGTGCTGCTTTGGATGGAAGTTTATCAGAAGGCAGCTTAACTGCGGGGCCCTCATCATCTGTGAATGTAGCAAGAATGAAATATAAACTGTATTAACTGTGTAGACTGTTAACCCAGCGGGGTAGTGCAGGGCATACAACACTTATAAATCCCCTCTGATGCACATCGTTCAGGGTGTTCAGCTGTCGAATGAGGAATAATTCAATCAAAATACATTATTATGTAGCTGTCTCACCTGTCTGTGGGCCAGTACTGACGCAAAGTCTGCACCTCTTCTGTGGCTAAAGTTAATTACATTATGATCCTGTACTGCCTGAAGTCGTTCAGTGACAATGTGCAAATACTGCTGGCACATTTTAGATGAACTATATATGCAAAATTGATCTTACACATCACTGTTAAAAAAAATGTATAAAGATTATACTGATACCACAGAGTAAACAGCAGGAATAAATCCTTTATTTTAAGTCCAGGTGAAATGAAAAATGTAATTTCAACTCTTTAAGATGTCATCCTCAGTTCCCCTGTTTAACAATTTATGACAAAAAAATTCACAAAAACTTTCACTTTTTTTGTATTTTTATATTAAAATCCAATGATTGTCTTCATGTAAAACAAAATGTGACATGTGCTTACATCAGCACGAACCAACTGATTTCAACCAATAATATCCTGACATTCACCCGTCAATCAATCTTCAACTTTTAGCGATAAAGAGAGCGAAGATTCATTGCATGGCTAGGATCCTCAGACCCTGGACCTCAGTCCCGATAAACCGGAACCACCAACTGTAAGCCAGACCAGGTTCCAGTATGTGAGGGAGCTGGGAAGCGTCCCCCTCAATAAAGTGACACACACTGACTGAGTTTCGTTAAACTAAAACAGGAAGTTCATTCTCTGTCATATTGTGCTTTTATTTTGAAACTCTACCAATCAGGGCGTGTTCCCACAGGACTCAGCTGGTGTCAGTAGACCTCCTTAGGCTGAACCAAGCAATCAGGAGCAGAGGAGTGTTTTTTGGTAAGTTTGTTGGTTTGTCTTCAGTTTATCTGATTCTCAGTTAAAATGTGTTTAAGGTTTTTTCACTGTGGCTGTAGGTGGTTGGTGGAGGCCACAGGTGTAGATGTCAGGTTGGGAAGAGGGAGGGGTTATATCCTCGCCCGCTGCCTCTGTGGTGAGAATTAACCCCGATAAAACCCTGCTCATTTCTTCATTACACTATATGTGTCTACATACTTTTGGCCGTATAGTAAACACTGTTTTCCTCAGACTCTGAAACACGGGAGATTAAACACTTCATCATTAACACTTCAAAAAAAAGTTGCTCTCTAAGTTTTTACACATTTTCAGCCTTTGAGGTCCTTTAATTAAAGATAAGCTTTACTTTGTGAGACAGAAGCACGTTCAGACACAATAAACCAAAGAACTGTGCTGTTTTTCACAGCTGCAAGCAAACAGTCTGTGAAATACATTCCAAATTTATTCAGTCCAAATAAGCCCTTCTATGTACCGCTTTAGAGAGAACACACGCAGCCTTTTTACTTTGAACCTCACTGCCCACCGTCAGGCTGAATCGTAAAAAGCCGCGACGTGAGTCAGGAATCCCAGACTCAGAAGAAGCAGAACAAACTACGTTTTATGGACCGTTTCACATCTGAAACAACCGAGTCGAGGGCAAAGACAACATGACTGAACTCTGCGGCTCACCTCTAATCTCCCTGACTCACACAGATCAAGGACTCCACGATTCTCCACCTTTCTACCTCTGAAGTTGGCTACCTGGAGTCTGATAAACCCTGCAGATCTGGACCCTCTGGTCAGTGAAGTTTTCATAAGTAGGCGAGCGAGCGAGCGAGCATGGGAAAGTTCAAACCTGAAGAATCTCACGACCTTAAACACAACCCTGTAAGGTGGAAGCAAACATGGCTGCAAGGGCAGGTAGAGAGCTCCATTCATCTGAATATAAACAGCGTGCTGCCATATCCGCCAGCAAGTCACGTATATCAAGGCTTACTTCCTGTTTCCAGTAGGGGGCGCTATGAGTGTGACTGAATATTGATACGTAGCTGTATTCCGGGGCGAGACTCTTATCAGACGTGTGAAGTTTCATTAAGATTAGACAAAGTAGACTGAAGTTATGGCAACTTCCTGTATCGTCAGAATTCGACGCCACAAACACGCCATCTGACGTGCCGTCACAAAGAGCTCCACTTTTACTGATGATGGTCTTCAGGTTGCACTGACCAAATCTGAAACGGATACGATCAATTCCCTAGGAGGAGCTTGTTCACAAAATGCACAAAAATGACCTCTAAGTTCAGAATAGCCGACTTCGTGTTGGGTTCAGGGTCCAAGAGGCTTCTTTGTTTGTCTAGTCGTGATAGATCTGCGTACCAATATTCATACGTATCGGTGCCTCGGGGGATAAATTTAACCATCAACGGCCGATATATGGATAATTTTTGTGGCATTGCTCAGCTTCCTGTTTATGACTGAAAACCACTTTGTCCATTACAAGCCTGAAGATCCTGAGTCACATCATAATAGTCATCATAAAGCATGTTAGCACGTTTTAAACTAACAACTAACATCTAAAAATAACAATGTACAGACTCAAAATTCAAGATTAATGACTTTATTTGCAGAATTGATATATCTATAATTTCTATTATATACGTTAGATATAGCTATATACAATGCTGTGATTCAGTTTGTCTGTTAAATGCTGATCAATGTGAAATTAGAGACACATTGTACAGAATCAGGAGACTTCATTCACTGTTTCTTTAATTGTGCTGTTCTTTCTCTGGTTTTATGTGACACACGAACAAGATAAAGATTTTTTTCCCCCGAAGCGTCTAAAATAATTACAGTAATTAGAAATTATAATGTTGAGTTGCCTGTGGCGATTGTAATCTGAGAGAGGGAGGAAAAAAAATCACTCAACTCTGCACTCAGACAAATATTATTATTTTAACAGGAGGAGCCGAAGAGGACGGTGAGCTGTGACTGCCCCCTGCTGGCCGGAGGAGAAACTGTAAGGAGGACTGAACTCCACTGAAGGGCCACTTATTCACCTTTTTCCAAAGCTTTCAACCACATCTCCTCAGCAGAGTGAGGAAGACTGTTGACCTCTATGATGAAGAGTGTTTGTGCATTTAATTCATCCGTCTGACGCTGGATCACGTTTCCTTAAACTCCCAATAACTCAGTGAGTGAACATCTCTTATTTAGTGAATCTGAAGCTAAATTAAGTCACTAAAATGACACAAAGGTGGAGGAAGTACTCAGATCTTTAAGTAATAACAGTACAGTGCAGAAATACTTTACATGTAAAAGTAAAGACTGTTTAAAGTTTATTGATTTATAGATTTCTATCGGGATGTAGAGAGAAAAACAACAGTGCATCAACCTACTGTAGCTTTAAACCTGTAAATAAACTTTATTATTAGAACTCTGTTGATTATTATTATTTATTATTTTGTTGGTGAAACTGGTACTCCAGCCTGCACCAGTGGTTCCCAACCTGTGGGTCAGGACCCCTATTAGGGGTCACCACAGCTTCACAGGGGGTTTGCGAGTCCTTCTTGGTTTTAAGGGGAAGGGTTAGGGTTAGAAAACTTAAAAAATGTACACAGTTCGGATGATATCTCAGTGTTTTGTCTAAAAAAAACTAAATAAAATGTGTATGTATAATTGTTACAAAAAAATACACAATACAGACAGAGAATTGTCTGCAGTTATCATATTCACTGTTTTGGGTTATTGTTCAGTTTATCAGCTGTTCTCTGCTGTTATTGATATTGTTGAATATAATATGAAATATCTATAAAATAGATGAAAAGGAAAAAGGTTAGGAACCATTGGTTTACACTGTGAGAGGTGTGGAGTACAGACTGCAACCAAATAATTTTTGCCCATTTCCATTGTAATTTTCATTTCACAAAATAGTGAAATATTAAAAACCTAGTTCTACAAACTCCTCCTAGTCTGTGAGTCCGATCTGCATGAAACTGTGCACGTAGAATGTCTGTAACCTTCGTGGTCAACAGTTGTAAAAAGGACTATGTTATAAAGTTGTTATAAACAACTTCCTTTAGGTTGCAGTCAAAACAGGAAGTGATGTCATACCTCAACATTGGTTGGATTAACATGAAACTCAGGCGAGTACGTCCCCGTGCCGCATCGAGGCTCTGTGCAAAATGTGGCTCCAATCGACCATTAGGTGGCGCTTTTGTTGCAAAATTATGAAATATGTTAAATGTATGTTTTCAGACGTTTCTCTCAACCTGCGACCAGCATGAACAGAACCAACAGCAACAACACGATACGGGTCTGTGACTGTTCTGTTAATGTGAATATGTTTTATAAACCAGCTGCTTTTAAAATGATCACACCAGCGTCACAAATGTTAAAATGAAGAAGTTTATTGGTGCAATTGTTTATTTACAAAAACTCTTCAAACCTCTGTACAGTAATGTTTTTCTATTTCATATGCAAAAGTATTTACACAATCTGTAAACAAGAACAGAGTCCAGGCGAGAACAAACAAACAAACTCTGTATAAATGTGCCAACGTGCAAAAACCTTTAAAACCTTTAAAACCAGTACGAACAGATAACTAAAACTCTTCATGCAGGGTTTCATTAATACAGTCTGAACATAATACAACAATAACAAACAGACTGAAGCATAAATACACTGCGAGTCATTGTAGATAAATAAACAACAAAGAGAAATAACACAGAACTAGGCATTCAAATATTAAATAATTTAAATTATTGCTGTTTTATCTTTAGAATAAAGTCAATAAAACATAAATGCCATTAAAGGAAAAGTCCACCTTTAAAAACTAACACTGTAAAACCTGATGAGTTAATTCAACTCAAACTGAAACCTCAAAGTTTATTAAAGATATTTAAGAACAAGTATTTATTGTTAAGGTAACTTAACTAAGGTAACGAACTGATAAATCCTGGTTCGAAACACTGGACGAGGATGCAGAGAGATCAATTTAGAGAAAGAAGAACCTGAATGCATTGCAGCCACAGAGAAGGAAGTTCGATTTCACGAGGCTCGAATATCAGAGAAACTAAACTTTCTCAGATTTTAATTCGCTGAATACAAACACGGCTTCCATCAGCAATAAAAGCGCCTAAATGCATGTGTTAACCTCAACATACGTGTGACAAAATAATGTTAATAATAATAAAATCAGGAAAATAAACATTCAGGGACAGATTTCAGCTCTTTCGTTTCTCTATCCATTTGTTTTTCAAGTTCCCCCAAAAACATGATCATCAGTAGAAAACCTAGGCCAACTAGCTGGTTGTCTTTTCAACATAGATTAGCCTAGCACGTAGCATATCTAAGGACAGGAAAGGAGGAAGTTTGATATTTGAGAGGTTTTAGTGTGTGTGTAGTTGTTTGATACGCAGGCCCCACAGCCACAGGATGGTTTGGAGGAGCAGTTCCTCCCTAACATCTCCTCTGGCTGGAGGAACTGAAGCTACATGAAGCGCCGGATGTTAAAACGGTTCAGAGTTCAGTTAATGTGCATCCAGCTGCTCAAACCTCCAACATTTCTACTGACATTGGGAGAAACCCCTTTGATTCGACGGCTCCTGGTCTTCAGTGATCAATGCAGTTCCTGTACGATGGTCTGTGGCTCTTGTTAGCATTATCATTAGCAGAGGCTTCCTGTCTGGGCTCAGTGGGCGGAGTCAGACCGCCTCTGCAGACGCCGCTCTGCTGCTGCTGCTAATGTTTCTCGTCGCAGGGTCACAGTGTCGAAGGTCAACACGCTGCCGTCCGAGGACCTGGTTTTTCCTGGTCAGGTAGTCCCTGCAGAGGAGGTCCAGAGGTAAAGGACTCTGTTAGGTAAAGGTTATCTATATGATTTAACAGCTGTTCTCTATATACAGACACAGAGTCACATGGTGTCTCTCTCCCTCTGCCTGTGTTGTATCGCAGCCTCTCTGTGGTTTGTTTCCATAGCCCGTCTGCTCCGACTGAAACTGCTGTTTTTATCATCTACATCGATGAATTAAGGATTTATTTCCACCAAACCAGAGTTGGTGATTGTTGGAAACTAACAGAGACGGTTTTGGTGAGTTTTGTTTGTTTTTCTTCCACTTTTATTTGTGAGGTAAAATTATTGTTTCTGTCTATGGAGTCTGGTGTTGAGGGACATTACAGCTGTTTGTAGTTAGTTGTGTTTTCTGGTCCATAATGTTGCAGTTTTGTTTTTGTCACATTTTGTTACCATCAGTTTGTCCTGAAACATATTAAATGATGGACTGGTTTATTGCTGTGTTAAATTCCTTTAAACTAATAATAGAAATATAACAATTCAATTCCAACAGCACTTTTTAAGAAAGAAGTGAGGGGCGCTTTTAAGAGAAAGGAGATAAAGTACATTTTCAGCTTATAGACGACCATAAAACAGTAATATTGTGACAAATATTGAGAGATGAAGCAGTAAAATGAGACGACAGTGTGAGTAAAATAAAAGGCAAATGGGAGGAGGAGGAGGAGAGCAGATCTATAAAAATGGATTTTGGGGGGTAGATTTTAAAAAGGTAGACATAAAAGTGAAGTGAAAACTTGCAGTAATGTTACAGATAAAGCCGAGCAGGAGTGATGGATCCTGCAGGCCGTCACTCTGATGTGAGCAGTTGCCTGCGAGGACAGACATAAATCTTGGAAACGCTCCGCGGTGATGTAAAGTGCAGGTGATTTGTAGCAAATGGGCTACATCGGTTAAAAAGCCTGCTGTGGTTTCACTAATGGAGCCACAGCTCAAAGGCTCATCAGGGTCGCAGATAACGAGCAGCCGAAAACCACGGAAACCAAGATTTTAAACCTCCTACAGCGGCTCAGAGGAAGAAAGGTCAGCGCAGAGCAGGAAACATGCATGTCGGTGCAGAGCAGAATTATTTTAACATCAGAGCAGAGGACACTGGCTGAGCTCAGACTGGAACTTCAGATCATTTACAAACTCCATAAAATCCTTTCTCATCCTCTGGTTCTCACTCGCTCCACTCACCTCCAGATGGCAGAAAGACTTTTTGGGTGGGAAGCTTTGAGGATAGTTGAGTCTCATTTGCATTTGCCAACCTGAGAATGAGACTCAACAGTCAACTGTCTTTCTCTGCTCTGATTGGTTGTTTTCATTCGGGCCAGGTGGATTCTTGTGGAGCACCGGGAGGAGCCCGAGCAACCAGAGGAACCAGATTTCTGGCTGACAATTTATGAGCTTTCAAGGTTTGGTGTAAATTCCTGTATGTGAGAGCAGAGACTCCACAACAGCAGAGAATAAAAGCTGATATTAAATATTATTGGTGATGTTTCGGTACCTGCGTGCTCGCTGCAGCAGCTCCTGTCGCTCCGCCCTCGTCCTCGGGGGGAGGAGTCACCTGGATGAGCGGCTGATTGGAGACCTGACGAGAGAGGAAACTGCACTTTTAAGATGTTTCTTTGTTAAAGTGCAGAAGGTTTACGACGTTAACGGAGCTGAACCCTAAAAGTCGGCTGGTTCCCGACCTTCCTATCACTGAGTAAACTGAATGATTTTATGGATATTTCATATTAAATTCAACAATAACAACTGTTCAATGAACCAAACAGTGAACTCAATAACTGCAGGAAGTTTGATTATTTCTGTCAGTTTTCCTGATATTTTTAGTATCTTTTTATACATTTCTCTGTCTGTCTTATGTCATACAGACTTAATATGCTTCTTTTTCTCATTGTTCTATCGGCTCTTTGCTGGTTTTCTACAGCAGGACGAGGCTGTTGATCAGAGACTGAAGCTCTGTCAGTATAGTTTGTGTTCAGCTTACATCATAAATAATAATCAAAACTTTAAATAAATAACAAGTTTTCTTCACAGAAGTGAACCAAATTGTGAAATATCAGCCTACTGGGTATATTTTTGGAATTTCATGAACCACAGAACCCCCTGTGAAGCTTTGTGGGGGGGAACCACTGCTAGTCGTACGCTGCGTCCCACAGAGCAAAAAGGGGCGGGACTCAGGAAGAGTAATTTGTTTGACCTGAGAGGAACAGACCCTCAATCAATATGATTGGTACCACCTGTGTTTACCCTACTATTTAATGTGAAAATGTCTGCTGTGAGAAAGGTCTATGTACTGTATCTGTGCAGAGTGAAAACTGACCGGGTCTCCATGTTGCGGAGGACTCGCAGGTAGTTGTGGTGGCGGCGGATTATCTTCTGAACCTCCTGAATGAGGAAATGAAGCTGCATGAAGATCACGAGACTTGGACAACCAGATGTTCAGAAGACCTGAGAGAGACCAGGAGAAGGACATTTACAAACTGTATCAATGAAACTGATTTTATTTATTTACATATTCACATTAACACTTAAATCTGAAGACTGATTTTCTGGAAACGTTCTGCGACCTTCCAGAAGACTCTGTGTCAGTTCGTGTTGTAATTTCACAGGCAGTTAAAGTCTCATTAAACAGGCTGAGTCTGTACTTTTCTTCCTTGATTTGAAGTGTTGCATGAAACGGAGTCTGTGCGGTGAGAATTAATGCTGATGAGGACCTGATTGAAACTGTGATCGGTTGAGTCGCTCCAAAATCTGTGATCACATTTTATTTTATAGAATAATTTAAAAAAAAATATATATATTACATTGAATAGGATATTTAACAACTGTCTGACTTTGCTGCTCACCTTTTTATGAAGCTATTTTGAAATGTTGATGAATCTACATGAGATACTTTAAATATACTTGTAGCTTTTATCTTTTATAGAATATCTTTTGTTAGCTAATGTTAAACTGTCAACTAAACATAATGAACTGTAGGTTAGCTCGCTGGTCACTAACTAACTTAAGATGTGACTATATGGTACAAAGATTAAGTTCTGAGTACAAACATGATCATTTAGTTGGTTGAACACATACAGATGACGGTGTACTCGCTCATCCCTACAAGCTGTTATGGTTTAATTATGATTAAAAGTAAAAAATGCTAACATGTGACAATATATGTCACTAAAGCTTGCTAACTAGGTAGCTAATAATCAATCGCCAGTAAGCTCGTTAAAACAAGATAAAAAGTAAAAGATTGTCAGATAAAAGTAATAGAAAACTAACTAACAGACCAAAATAAACTCACTGACATAAAATAAAGACTAACAACCATTTAAAGAGAAATAAACTGGGACCAGCATGTGGATGTGGTGCAGCGGGTCGAGGCCCAGCAGCAGCACGTTGTTCTCCCAGCTGCCCTCCTGGTTCACTTCCCCCATATTTGATTATTTTTATGCACCAAAAATATTATTGTCTCAGTACTGAGTGAATATTATAATTTGAGACGCAGTTCAATAAACAATAGAACAACAGATCTAATATCAGCCCTAAACAGGAAGTGTGAAAACTTTGACCGCACTTACCGAAACATGACGTGTGTCGTCTTCACGGTCACCAACATACACTGAAACACAGACAGCAGGTCAGCTCACAGGAAACATTTATTGAACTTTATTCAGAGACATCAGTAGAGCAGATTATACAACCACAACGTAAATACGACTATTTGCAGAATGTAAAGATTTAAATCAAAATAAGGAAACAACTGATGACACTTTACAGAAGTTTTGATTATAAATGAGAAGAAGAAAAAGAAATCCCAGCGGGAGATTAAACTTAAACAGGACGTCCTGATTCAAAATAAGAAAAAACACTAACACTTCTCCTGACTGATCTTCATACTTTTAAAGTCCTAAAGGGACAGTAGTGTTTTTAAGTGGGGTTGTATGAGGTATGTCCAGTAGACGGCGGTCAGCACTTGTGTCTCCTGCGAGCTAAAATGACTGTTTTTGTTAATGCAGTCTGGTGGCTTTGAAGAGGGAACATAGACGCTTCAATTCTGGGGTATTTCTGGGGCCTAAATCGAACTGAGCTTTATAGTGAAAGAGCAGCTTTATTGATCATGACTGAAAGCTCTATATTGCAGGAAATGAGACCTTCAGGTGTTTATTAAATGAAAATGTTGCTGCCACCATGATTCCTATCACATTCTCCGTAAAGATAACGCCCCACAGGCTGCAGACAGAGAGAGTCTCACCTCAGTGGCCATGAAGGCGGCGGTGTGGCGGCCCTGGCTGCTGTGGTCTGGCTGCAGAGAGGAGCCGGACCACAGCAGCACCAGCAGCACCAGCACCAGCACCCGGGCGTGGCTGGACAGAGAAGGACAGCTGGACGGACACAGAGTCAGGAAACCACAGTTTAATGTCGCTCATACTGACCCTCAGTGATAGTTTGGATTCACTGACAGCGTTATTTTAACCAAACTTTAGAACTTTATTCATAAATCAAACCCTTTCTGAGTGTCTTTTCCTCATATCGGTGTATTTACAAGTCTTACATAAAGTCTGTGATGAGAAGGTGACATTAGCACATATTCAGGACACACATTCTAAATATTTTATGATTTCTCAGTTGTTTTAACTTGTGACTCTTATATATTTATTTCTGTTTTTGCAAGCAAGCTCATTTACATTAATTGTTAGCTAGTTAGTTATATGTCAGTAACGCTCACTAACTAGTTAGCTAATTTACATCGATCACCAGTAAACTCGTTAAATCTCTCATAAATTATGAGATAAAAAGTTCAAATTACAATAATATATAATATAATATTGGTGTTTTCTGAGTGTCTTTTCCTCATATTGGTGTATTTATGTACACAAGTTTTATATATAAAGTCTTTCATAAAGTCTATGATAAGAAGGTGACATTAGCACTTCAGGACACAAATTCTAAATATTTTATATTTTAATTCATAATTGATTATTTCTCAGTTCTTTTAACTTGTGACTTGTTGAATATTTATTTCTGTTTTTGTATTTAACCACACAAAAACCCTTTTTTATTAACTTTAAGGAACGCTTGATTTCAGGGACCAGTTAGTTTAGTTGATCATCTTTGTGTCCTGAGCTTTCCTCTGGCGCCACCCACAGGACAAACTTCATACTTTTAGTTTCACTACTGGTTTAGGAGATACTACAGGAGCCTCTGGACTCGTTTTATTCTTCATCTAAAGCTGAAATATAGTTTGAAAGTAGCTGCTGTCTCTACCATACTCCTCTCTGTGGTTGGGTACGACTCAGGGGATCTTACATATTCGAAGCGGTCCTTACAGAGCTGAACCAGGAGGTGGAGGAAGACCAGGACGGAGAACAGAGCCACCACATCACCACCTCCTCCACCGTCTGCACGCTCAGGACACCGAACACCAAGATGAACTTGTAGAAGATGAAGTTCCAGAACTTGTCCTTCAGGTGCTGCAGAGGAGAGAACAAAGTCTGACTCTCTTTTCAGGATGTTTCTCTTTCATACAACCTCCTTTATTGGGATTAGACCACGAGACGATAACAGGAGGTTACTCTCTTAATGTTTTTACTTTATTCTACTGTTACTGTTCTTAATAAATACTGAATTATATATATAAAAAAATAATTAAAAAGCATTTGTTCAACCAATAAACTCTTCTGTCTTCGTTCCTTTCAGGCTCATTGTAACTGATGATAATAATAACTGTCAAACTCTGCTCTGATTGGTTGTTTCATTCACCGGTGGATCCAATTAGGAGCTCCAGGAGGAACCTGATTCATTACTGACAGCTGACAGTGAAAGTTTATTTTATAAAAGTTACCTACAGCAGCTTTAATGTCTCTTTGTGTCAACACAATCTCCAAATATTCACTGTAGTTAGATACACAGCAGATAAAAGTGACTAAAAAGTGATTAAAATGACTTTAAATGTTGAGTTTTATGAGTTTGAATGAGGTACAGCAGCCTCATTTATCAGTAACAACCTCCACCAGGGGTCCACAAGGCCTTCTTCACTTTAAAGGATGTAATAAACTTTTTTTAATTTGCACATCAGGTCAGTATGTCAGCATCTAATTCATTTATGTGAAGAAAACTAAATGAAGTCTATAAAATATTGTTAAAAACATCAGAAACTAATCTCTGATCAATATTCACAGGAAATAATCAGCTCCGCATTCATTGTTCACTGATTGGGTTCATTGATCAGTTAATCAGCTGTTCTCTGCTGTTATTGTTATTGATCCATCAG